>APFE031142441.1:78829-132344 GCA_000404065.3 Pinus taeda | reverse complement strand
GAAGAAGCCTCAAGAATAATCCAATTCCTTAATTCAAAAAACAAGTATGAATTGCAGGAGCTTGGAATAACCGACAAAATAGAAACCATAATAGAAGCAAAGAAAGTAATCACCAAAAAGGTATCTAATGATACAACTTGAGGAGAAATGCTAAACAATGGAGCTAGCAATGACCAAGTTCATGGTCAAATTTGATGTTTTGAGGCAGAAAGGTCTACCCAATCCATTGGTGATTAATGACAGGTTGATGAAATAGGAAGATTATGACAAGAAAATCATAGAAGTGGCCAAAGAACAGTCCAAAAATTCTTCCATGAAAGGAATTCCTACATGAAAAGTGCTTTATCAGGCTTTTGAGAACCTCTTTTACCTCCAACATGAGGTAAAACATGTCTTTATAAACAAGCCTACCTTTGCAAAGTACACAAAAACTCATGAAATCTTCAAAAGAATGGTAAAGATTAAATTACCAGATGCAGAGCCTTGGGAAAAGTTGAATGATTTATTATCAAAATAAAAGGTAAAACCATGAAAACAGAGGAGTGAAGAGAAGTGAAGGTAAAATAGTAAAGAGTAACAAATCATTGTTTAGAGAATTTTTGGCAAAATCACATAAATAATCTTTTGTCGACGTGTTTCGAACCAACCAGCGTGGTTCATCGTCAAGACAAGTTGAAGAACCAATCGAGCTTAGCTTGTTAAATAGTATGTGCAGAGACTCCAACCGCTATATTGCCAACGGCTAATTATGACCTAATGACCCTAGTCAAACCAATAATATTCTGTTATATTTAATATTATTATTCTTAGAAATTAGCTAGATTAGGTAAATTATATAATAAAAGAATTCATTTGTTAATTTAACTAAATGTACTTGTTTATTAATAAATGTATATATATTATATATGATAGTAAATATATATTCTTAAAAACGAATAGATATTCATTGGTTACACTCATAATATTTATTTAATAATAACTTTTTTATTTATCATGTTAAATATAAATGGTCATTAAATAAATTATATCTTTCTATCAAGATATAATGAATTTCATAAATAATATAATAATTTATGTTTATTAAAAAATCTATATTTATTAAATAATTTATTATTCCAATATTATTAAAATACCCAGTCAAACAAATAGTATTCTTGTTATATTAAATTACTATTATTCTTAGAATTTAGTTAAATTCGCCGAAAATTCTCCAAACAATTTTACAGATCACAGAAGTCTAAATTCCTTAGTAACAGATCAGTTAAGTTAAAGAGTATGAGAAGAAAGACAGAGTTTAAAAGTCAAAGGCAAAGTAAAGGGACAACCATATTACAGAAAAACAACAAAAGAGATAAAGAAAAAAATATCAGTGAAAGCAAACAACAAAGCCAAATAAATATGACAACTTGCATTAGTTAGATAGTTGTCTCTGTCTTCTTGCATGAAGATATTTCATTTTCCTTGAATAATTCCTAAATCATTTCTAGGATATTTTGTAATAGTTTTTTGTATAAATAATTTACAATTCAAAGTATTGAGGAGTGGATTTCTTAACATTTCTATAGTGGAACTCATCTACAACCTGAGTGTTTATTGTACTATTTTCAGGTCAACAGACTGAACAAGTAATAAAGGCATTGCACTACAGGATTCATGTGTTGGGCAACTTCAGTGAAGTATCTTTCAATTGTTCAAAGTTTTATTTTCTTAAGTATTCCATAAAATTGTATGTTTTCCAAATTTAAATGTTATAACAGGAATATTATTGCAGAATATGTTTAATTACACCCTGTTGTGAACTGTTATTCATTTTGGTGTTTTCTTCTGATATCCATAGTAGGGAATTCTTTATTTCTCCCTAGTTTAGATTGACCTCTTTCATTTACCACATTATCTAGTTTTAGGAATCTTTAACTGCTTCTTGATCCCGATTGAAAACCACTTCACCCTTCAACCTAAAAGATCTAAATTTGTTCAACTACCTTGCCTCGTGGATACTTACTTCAAAACTTGATTCAATGTTGTTTTCTTGACACATTGACTATGTTGTCCCTTAAGAAACCAATTTCTTGGCTATGTAGAAATTTTGATTATGACATTAATGTTTATTGTTTATGTCACTTAGTTGTCACTCAATTGTATGTTGTGTTCTCAAATGAAGGCCCTATGAGACTTGGTTTTTAACCCTCAATAATTAGGTGACATGAAAATATTAGAATGCCATTTGATTGCTGAATATAAATGATGAATGAAAAAAGCTTGAAGAAGTCATAGACAATATGTTGTCGTACACAGAAACTACTATTTGTAACTTAGAAGAATTGTGGAGGTAGGAACTTCAAGTATAAGAGCGCTCTTTTAAGGGATTTTAACTTCATTTACATAAGCAAATAAACACCTGCAACTTCATTAACATACTTAAAGGAAGAAAACATATTATAACACATAACAAAGAAGTCACAAAATTATACCCAACAATGTATGGAAAACTTCTGATTCTTTCATCAATCAACAGTTGTATCAAGAATAGAGTTGCCTAGTCTTCAAGTCCTCCCAAGTTCGAATTCATTCTCCCTAAATTTTCCTCTTTTTAAACATTATGAGAAAGTTGGTAGTCACCAAAACTATCAAACTAATTAACTATTCTCCTAATTGTCTGAAGTGAAAGTTATTACAGAATATTACATAGAAGATACAATACACCTTGTAAATAAAATAGCAAGAAGTAATAGAATCTAGAAAAATGATGATGATTGTTTGCTTTTCAGATTTTTTGCTTAGCTGCTGATGAAGTTTCTTTGTAGATTCTTTAATAATGGTTTAATTGTTTTAACATAACAAACTATATTTGACAAAACCCCGTCTGTGGACTTTGGCCCACGTATGCATTGGGAGTGTTCTGATTGGCCAAAACACAAGGAAACCCGACCAATCAATGTCCCTTTGAAGATTTGATCATCTCCCTCTAACTTTGGTTTCTTTTCTTAAACAGGAAAATCAGCTCATTTATGCGGAACATAGTTTACCACATAATTGAAAAGGATTAACATTCTGGTTCACAAACCTGTCGGGTATGCTTGAGATATATGTGATAACTATCTGATCACTCATTCAATAAACGGACTGATCCTTGAGAACTCACGAAACTTTAAACTTGTTTCAACTAAACCTTATTGAGTTCGCTTTTTCAACGCCCCTTTAACTCCCATATTTTTATTTCATTTTGTGATAAAACTGCAAATAAAACTTAAATAACAATGGATGTGACAACATATGGCTCCACCTGGGGATAGTGCTTTTGCCATAGAATGAATATGAGCCATAGATTAGTGCCTTCACCTCAGGCATGGAGTGATATATTGCTTAACCAATTCAAATTCTGTGGCATTTGTACACTGAAATCATGGCATTTGTTCTTCTCGTGGGTTTATCACATTCAAAAGCCATCAATCAAATAAAATAAGTCATTTCTTTTAAACTTTGCGGGGGTAAAAAATGTACAGGAGCTTTAATGAGGTTTAACCCCAGTAGTAACTTGAGGCCACATATTGTGGTCAATCATGTTAACGTCATGGTCAATTGCGGGGGTTGAGGTTTGATTAATCTTCATGCTCATTGCTTCCCTGTAGCACACCTCATCATACTCATCAAGCTATCACTTGATCGCACCTCTTGAACCTACATGGCCTTTAGACAATGGTTTGATTTTTTTCATTTTTTTTATTTCTCTTTCATTTTGTGATAAAACTGCAAATAAAAATTAAATAACAATGGATGCTACAACATCTGGTGATTTGGAATTTATCCAAGAAAAAGAATTAAAGGTATTACAGACTCATGTGCATGGATGTGCCTATGTTACTTTATGCAATGGATCGATAAGATTGCAAAATACATAGACACTGAGGTAGTTAGAGAAAACATAACAGGTAAACATGCAAACAAAAGAAGTTTAATAAGGAGTTCACCCAATGCTCTTGGGCTACGTCTCCTGGTCTAGCCTTCAATGGTGGCCTCTCTATTATGTTTTCAAAGTAGAGTTTTACAACAGTGATATTCGAGTCTCAGTTAACATATATAAGTCAGTAGGACTGGAGTACACGGACTCTCCTTACCGAAACTCGACCTCTACTGGTCACAACATAATGACAGGACTATGCCGAGGAGTTTGCTTGAACCTCTCAAGCCTTCTTTGGAGTACATAGACTCTTTGACTCTCTCTGGCTCTATCTATCTTGATGTTACCTTTAGGTCAGCTTGGCTTCTACTCGCTGTTCTCTACTCTTAGCTTTCTTACTACTCTCTCGTGTTGTCCTCTGCTTCTGTCAGTTCATGGCTTTAGAGCCAGTCTGTTCTTTGACTGTTCGTTTCCACTTCCCATATTTCTAGTTTCCTACCTCTATTCATATGAATTCCTCTTCTTTACCTCATCATCACAGGGTAATGCCTCACAGGGATGTGGCCACCTGTTTCATAATGAACTGAGTGTGTCAAATTCCTTGAATCGTATTTGAATGGCCGTTATTTGTGTTTTCTCCAAGATCACCCACGAAACATGAATCTTTTTCCAACACATTATCCACGTTAGAATTCAAATCCTTTGTAATCTTGAATAATGACCAGTCAAATCTAGTCATTTATCGGGACGCGCCTTCGCTGTTGATCTAGGCCCCCTAGATCCTACAGTCATCGTTCATATTAAGCAGGCAAGTTGCATGACATTTACCCATCTGATGCGAGCGGTTTTCTCTCTCTTTCGCCGAATGCGTGTCACTCAATGTGTGGCATCGAGCGGGACTTAGTCAAAACTGCTTATTGCCTAAAGGCCTTCTGATATCCTACCAATTTGTGGAATCCCACCCTACGGAACCGAAGTAATTACTTTTCTGCATTGCATAGTAATTTCGAGTCTGAGTGCTATGGGGCTTTCCTTCACTAAGGGGGACACCCTGCGATACGTGAGTAGCACTAATAACATATTAGAAACTACCCTTGTTTCTTGAATTAACCTCTTCTTTTTCTAGTTTGTGCCAATGAGCGTTACCATGGGCCAACAATCTACATGCTTGACCGCGGGTCCTCATTGCTCCGTGCTGATCACAACTGCAAGTGTCACGAGGATTCCTTCTGATAGCTTGATCTTTCTAGTAATTGAATATTTTTGGCATAATTTGAAAGGGTTTATGAAAACTTAGAGAGTGTTTAGGATATGATTCAGATCATGGCCTTCCCACTGAAAAAAGTTTTTGGAGCACCAGAAGTTGGTTTTCTTTTAAGCATTATTCAAGTGAGGGTATGAATTCCTTGCTCGCCCAATTTCTATCCATTTCGCACTGCTTGGTTTTGAACCTTTCAGTTCAATCCTGAGGTACTCAACATCCCCTTTACGTGTGGTTCTCACCTTCCTATCCAGAACTATATCTTTCTGTAACTCATTTAGATATTCAGGCAACACATCATCAATAGAAGGCAAATGACTATGCTCTTTGGCATCTTCGATTAATGAAGGTGCAAATAGTCCTAAGCTATCTGCATTAACAACTAAGTAGATGTGCATGTAAGTTGGTAAATCAAGGAAAAAAGCATTCTCACCAATTTTCTCAAGTATCTTGAAAGGTGCATACCTTATTGGCTTCAGCTTCTTACCTTCACCTTACATTCTATATTTGCTGATATATAGCTAGACTTGATCACTAACTTGGAAACTATGCTCCATCCGATGCTTGTCATGCCTTGCCTTGTACTTGGCTTGGCTCTTTTCCAGTTGTTCCTGTACTTCTTGGTGAATCTCTTGGATTTGTTCAATGAACTTGGTTACCTTGTCCACATCACTGTGTCCATCAACTGCTATGTCTTTACCAAAGACAAAATTTAAGGGAGACCTTGGTGTGAAACCAAAATAGGTCTCAAAAGGAGATCTCTATGTAGAAGAATGTTAAGCTCGATTGTATGTATGCTACACATAACATAATTGTTCATACCAAAGCTTGGGATGCTTGCTACAATAGACTCTGAGCAACTGGATCACTATCTTGTTGACCACTTCTGTTTGGCCATCTGTTTGTGAATGAAAAGTTGTGCTCTTTTTTAGTCTGGTGTCCATCAATTCGCACAAACTCGATCAACATTTCCCTACAAATCAGGTATCTAGATCGGATATAATGGTAGTGGGTAATCCAAAATGAAACCATACATGCTAAAAAAGCAACTTTGTAGTTTGTTCAATTGTAATTTGTTCGTTACAAGGTATTAAAATACACATTTTGCTGAACCTATCAACAACAACATATAAATAGTCATGACCTTTCCTAGATTTAGGTAGTCCTCTAACAAATTTCATGGAAACACTTTCCCAAGGATGAGAAGGAACTGGTAGTGGAGTGTACAAGCCTAATTTTATATTACTGGGTTTGATTTTAGCACACATGGTACACCCTCTTACATACCTAGAAATTGTCTCATTCATTTTTGGCCAATAGCAAAATCTTTGCAGCTGTGCAACTATTTTACCTACACCAAAGTGAGCTGATATTAGAGAAGTGTTTGCCCCTCGAATTATATTTACTCTTTTAGTTTTTGGAATGCATAGCTTCCCAAAATGATACAAGAGTTGTTCCTTAACATGATAATCCAATTCTCCTACTTGTTTGCCTTGACATAAAGTGGCATACATGTCTTTAAAATATATATCTTGATCATGTTGTTCAATGTAGCTTTCATGAAATAATGAATTATGCTTAAGTATAGTAGATGCATTTATAATTGGTCTGGACAACATGTCTGCAAGTTTATTGTGTATGCCATTTTATATCTGATGACAAGATGAAACTATTGTAGAAAACCCATCCGCCTATAGTGTCTTGATTGTTGCAACTTAGTTTGGGATTTTAAATATTGAACTGGTTGATGATCAGTATGTATAATTGTCTCTTTGCCCATTAAGTAATGTTTCCACTTCTTCAAACTATGTACTAATGCATACAATTCTTTATCATATATGGGATAGTTTACTACTGCAGAATTAAATGTCTCAGAATGATAGCATATGGTTTTACCACGCTGCATCAACACTGCTCCCATGGCATAATCGCTGGCATCCATTTCTTTTTTTTGTGTAAATCAGATAGTTATATTATATAACAAAGAGTGTACAAAAAAATCTGCAGAAGCAGAAGGACAACAGGGACAGACTGTTCAACAAGACTGAACAATCTAAAAAAACCTGAGGCACAACCTCTTGACCAAAAGACCTCCTACAGAACCCCAAAGAGACAGGGCAGCCAGAAAGGATGATCCATCCACCTCGGCTATGAGGAGAAGACCGGAAGAGAGCAACGCTACACACGAAGCTAACAGGCAGGCTGGGATGCAAGAGCTAAACAGGGGAATCAACCAGCTTGAGAAGAGTTCTCTGTTCGACCCTTTTTACCTTTCTTCTTGCCAACTTTGATCCATCCAAATTGATCCTGAATGGATTGCAGAACCACCAGACTATGCTGGGCGGAAGGGGAGAGCTCCTTGTCAGAATCCGAAGGAGAGGTCACAAGCGAACGTTTCTGAGAGAGCACAGGGGCCGAAGACTCCTCAGGACCCGTTGGGGGTGGACTTTGAGCTAACGAATCATCCATCTCATCCTCATTCACTTCCTCTTCATCAGAACTGGAACTGAAGTCATCCATGGGGGGAGGGTCACAAGGCTTCCAGCTCTTGGATTTCGGCTTAGGAGCTGCCTTCTTCTTGTGGGCAAGATTCGCTGGACACGATCCCAGTGAGATGGCAATTTCTGCAGCGGAAAGCTGTGTTCTCGTAATCTAGGGTCTGAGTCCAGTGGAAGTCTCCGATTTTCAGAATGATCTGATCTGGTAGTCCTTTGCTCATGTCTATTTCTGCGCAGATTCTGGCGAAGGTGTAGAGACCCTTTGCCCCTCTCGAAGGATCTGTACCTAGATGGCGTCCTAGAGAGTTGCCAATTCCTTCGAACACCACAAAATGCCATAAATGAGCCGGGAGATTGGGTAATCTGACCCAAATGGGAAGCTTGGTAATAACTGCTGTGGAAGGGTCAAAATCTGGGAACCAAGGGGTTAAGAAGAGACCCGCCGAATCCCAAAACCAGGGGCCCTCTGTTAATGCTTTCTGGTAATCCTCACTGTCACCGAAGACTACTATGAAAAAGCCTTTGGAACAGAACAAAATCTTGCAATTGCTGGTCCAGTTGGACTAAACCCATTTGTAAAGATCTTCTGTGCGAGGCCAGAGCCCATTGAACCTGCATATGATGCCATATTCGGCCAACACTTGGAACTGCCTATCCACCTGTGATTTCTCTATTTCAACAGAGGGGGTTTCCTCCAGCCTATCAACCAAGAAAGGTTTTGGAGCCTGGCCTGGTGAGGCGGAGTTCTTTGTTTTCTGGGCATGGACAGCGTCTTTGTAAGAGAATGCTGCTGCTGAAGAAGACTGTCCCGACGCTCCCCCTCTTAAGCGAAGGGAGATAGCGATGGAAGCATTTCTTTGAATGTTATAAAAAGAAAGGGGCAAGAGATCTGTGAGATGTTTACCTTCGAAGAGGAGCCGTTGAGACGCTGGAGGGATCCCTGTCCTGAGGAACAGCTTTTGCTTAAGGTCTCGAACCAGCTCTGAGGAGCTCACCCACTGAAGCAAAGATTTTCCTAAGAGGAGCGCTATTATGATCTGGAAGGACTCTGATTGCTTTGGCATCTGCAATCTGCTACAGGACTGAGACGAGGGTGCTCTGGAACAAGCATTGCCTGCCTGGGAATCAAACTATGCCTGTTCTTTAAAAACCTGCTTTGGGCAGCCAGCAGCATTAGCCATTTGGAGTGGCAAGAGAACCTTGAAACTGGCTGCATATTCCTTTGCAGGACACAACAGAGCTAAGACAGTCCGCCTTAGCTGTATCGCCCTTCGGTTTCTTAAAAACCAGCCCCAGGAGACCAGATCCCTATGTGGTGTTTCATCAAACATTTTCCCTACATCCTCCCTGAAGCTGACGCAATTGAGGTGGTATTTGCCCTTTGGTGATGATAGTAAAGTGACGAGGACCCCCTTCTCGGCCTCCACAATCCCCTCCCTGGAATCCTCTTCCTCGACAAAGACAGTGCTGTTGCAGCGCCCTGCCGGAGATTCGAACTTTGGCCAAGAAAAAAACTTAGCTTCAACCTTAGCCAAGAAAAAAAGCCCACGTGGGAAAGGGACTAAACAGGGGAAAAAAGTCATTAATGAAACAGAAAATAAGCCCTCAGGCGGAGGGAACTCTTGCTAAGCCTCTATCAGGAAGCGGTTTCCGAACATGGCTAAGCGCAAACCCCTGTTGGGTTCCTGGCGACATCCATCATGGGAAAAGCCGAGAAAATGGAGAAAACCGTTGCTGAGGGCTGCCCCTTCACCGTCAGAGATCTGCAAAAAATAAAATCTGCGTCGCAAACACAAAACGGGCCAGCAAACTTCAAGGTTAGGACCATGGAGGGGAAGCGTCGCGGGGATGCAGCAATCCCTGGCTGCGTCTGACTGTGAGAAGTTGGACCAGCAGAAGACCCTAATCGCCGCCATACTCAAAGCTCTTCAGAGTATCTTCAATCCGTATGATCATTGGCATCCATTTCAATCTCAAATGCTCTTTGAAGATCGAGCAGTGCTACTACTGGTTCTGTACTAATCTTTTCTTTCAAGGTGTCGAAAGCCTTTTGTTGTTTGCCACCCCACCGAAACACCTTGTTCAACCCTGTTAACGCATGTAAGGGAGCTGCAATTAAGGAAAAGTTAGAAATAAACTTTCTCCAATATTGTGCTACTCCTAGGAAGCTTCTAACTTCTGTAGCAGATTTGCGCTTAGGTCAGTTTATAATGACTGCAACCTTAGAGGGATTTATCTTCAGTTCACCACCCCCTACTATATGACCCAAATAATTCAAAGATGTTTTGTCAAATTCACATTTTGAGAGTTTAACATAAAGATTTTCTCTTTTCAAAACATCTAGAGTCTGCTTAGCATGCTTTAAATGTTCTTCCCACGTTTTTTTGAATATAAGAATGTCATCCAAATATACAATGACAAAATCATCAATAAAAGGTTTGACCACATTATTCATTACTCTCATGAAAGTTGTAGGAGCATTAGTTAAGCTAAAAGGCATAACCAACCACCCATATAATCCCCGCTTTATTTTGAAAGTAGTCTTCCATGAATCTTGCTCTACAACTCTAACCTGATGGTATCCACTATGCAAGTCCAAATTAGACAAATAAGCAACTTCTTTCAACTCATCTAACATATCATCTATGTGAGGAAGGGGATAACGATTTTTTATTGTTATTTTATTCAGTACTTGGTAATCAATGCACATTCTCCATGAGCCATCTTTCTTTCTCACCAAGTCAATTGGAGACCCACATGGAAATGTGCTAGGCCTTATGAACCCTTTCTCAAGCAGCTCCTGTACCTGCTTCTTGATTTCTGCATTCGCTAAAGAGGACAACCTATACATTCTGATGTTAGGCAATGGAGCATCTTGCTACAAATTAATATCATGTACTATTTCCTTTTTGGGTGGCAGAACTTTAGGTTCTTGAAATAATATATCATTTTGTGAAATAACTTGTTCTAAATTAGCTTCTTGTTTACCATCACAACCCTCAAATGCATTGGTTTTATCAGGTTTCTTCTCCTTTACAACCATTAGTAAAAATTGTTTGCATGAATTTACAATTCTCTTCATCTGCCCTGATTTCATGAGAGTATAATTATTCTTTAGCTTATGAGCTCTTACAATATATTCAATTCCAGCTCTATAGAAAATAGCTTTTCTTTCATACAATTAAGGACTTCCTAAAACAATTCCACTTATATCCAAAGGAACTATATCTAACTCAACCTCATCTAGAAATGTTGACCCAAAAGAAAACTGAATTTTACATTGTCTAGTCACTTGTAGCTTTGCTTTATCACATAGCCAACCTAATGGATATGGTTCCTTGTGAGGTGTGGTTAGTAATACCAACTTATTTACGATTGCTTCAGAAATTAAATTTACTTGTGAGCCACTATCAAACAAAGTATCAATCTTTTGATGATTGGAAATAATTTGAATATGAAAAATCTCATGTATTTTCCTCTCATTTTCTTCATTATCAGTAGATTGTGTAGAATTACTAATAGATGCTTCAGAAATTTTTACCTTTTATACCTGTGGCTACGATTGTTGTTTCATCCCCTGAGTCCAACCCCAAATCCCTTTGAATAGTTGCAGCAGTATTCTTCTTTTTGCCCTCGTTTTTCTTGGGTTTCAGCACCAGATGTAGAATCCAACAGTGTTCATCATCATGCCAATCCTTCTTACAATGAGTGCATGAAGACTTTCTCTTCTGTACAATAGTTGTCTTCCTCCCTTACAATTTATGTTTTCTTTTCTCCTTATTTTTTCTTACAGTGGATTTGGATGATCCCCCAACTTCTAGGTTCCCATTCTTGCCTCTAGCTTCTAGATGTGTAGCCTGAATGGATACCTCATCTATTGTAGTGGGATTAAACAGGAGGATAGTGTGCCTCATGTAGCTGTGTAGACCACCTATATACTTCAGCAAAGTTTCAGGTGAGTCTAAAGAAATTCCTAGAACCAAAGATCTTTTCCTAAATTCTTGGGTGTAACCTTGTACACTTTGCCCTTTTAATTGTTGAAGAGTTTTCCAACTCATCATGGCTTGTTGCATATAGGCTAGTGGATAGAATTTCCTTTTAGTTGCAAAAATAAATTCACTCTAGACAGAAAGAATCTTACCATGTTTCTTCATGTCATCTTGTGTCTTACCTTCCCACCATACCAAGGTAGAGCCCCCAAAGCATAGGCTGGCCAACTGAATCTTACTCTTGTCTGAATCAATGCTCTATACTCTACAATAAACATGAATCTGTCTGATCCAATTATCCAACTTCTCTGCATTCAACTCTCCATCATATATCGACAAATCAAATTTAACATATAATTTAGTCAAATATGTTTTCTTTTTATTTTTAGGGCTATTAGGAGGTGTGAGAAATTTTTCTTCTTTCGCTTTGCCTTTAAAGTGGTCACAGAGGAGAGATTCTTCTACTCCTTTATCTTGTTTGGAGTTTGATGAATATTCATATCTACCTTTCTTAAATTCCCTATACATTTCCTCCACCATGGCTTTCATGGTCATAAAACTATCCATGAACTCGGAGTCTAATTCCAAGGGACTTTCTTCTGACATTTTCCTCTCAGGATAGACTCTTCCAATTTCTGGGCTAGCTTCAACCAAATCTCCTTCTCCCAATTTAAGCTTTGATCTAGTTAGCATTCAACAACAAAATCTGTCACAAGATTGTCTAACCTTAGTAACCTAGAGCTTTTATATCACTTGATCTAGAAGTTATCCAGGATAAATAATTAAAGGTATTATAGACTCATGTGCATGGATGTGCCTATGTTACTTTATGTAATGAATCGATAAGATTGTAGAATAAATAGACATTGAGGCAGTTAGAGAAAACATAACCGGTAAACATGCAAACACAACAACTTTAATAAGGAGTTCACCAAATGCTCCTGGGCTACGTCTCCCGGTCTAGCCTTCATTGGTGGCCTCTCTATTATGTTTTCAAAGTAGAGTTTTAAAACAGTTAGCTCAATTCGAGTCTCACTTAACATATATAAGTCAGTAGGAATGGAGTACACAGACTCTCCTTACTGAAACTCAACCTCTACTGGTCACAGTAGTATGACAAGCCTATGCCGAGGAATTTTCTTGAACCTCTCAAACCTTCTATGGAGTACACAGACTCTTTGACTCTCTCTGGCTCTATCTGGCTTGATGCTACCTTCAGGTCAGCTCGGCTTCTACTCTCTATTCTCTACTCTTATATTTCTTATTGCTCTCTCTTGTTGTCCTCTTCTTTTGTCCGTTCATGGCTTTAGAGCCAGTCTGTTCTCAAACTGTTCGTTTCTGCTTCCTGACTTTCTAGTTTCCTACCTCTATCCATTCGAATTCATCTTCTCTAGATCATCATCACTGGATAACACCAATTAGGGAGGTGGCCACCTGTTTCATAACGAACTGAATGTGTTAGATTCCTTGAATCGTATTTGAATGGTCGTTATGTATGTTTTCTCCAAGATCGCTCGTGAAACACAAATCTTTTGCCAACTCATTATCCACGTCGAACTTCAAATCTCATGTAATCTTTCTTTATGACCTATCAAATTTGGTCATTTATTGGGACGCACCTCTGCTATTGATCTGGCCCCCCCAGATCCTATGGTCGTCATTCATATTAGGTGGGCAAGTTGCATGTTGTTTACCCATTCGATGTGGGCACTTTTCTCTCTCTTCTGCCGAACGTGTGTCACTCAATGTGTGGCATCGGGCGAGACTTAGTCAAAACTTCTTACCGCCTCGAGGCCTTCTGATATCCTATCTATTTGTGGAATCCTGTCCTATGGAACCGAAGTAATTACTTTTCCGCATTTCATAATAATTTTGGTTCTGGGTGCTTCGGGGCTTTCCATCACTAAGGGGGACACCTTGCCATATGTGATTAGCACTAATCGTCTATCAGATACTACCCCTCTTGAATTAGCCTATGGTTTCACTAGTTTGTGTCAGTGCTCGTTACCATGGGCCAATGGTCTGTGCACTCAACCGAGTGTCCTCGTTGCTCCACACTGACCACAACTGCAACTGTCATGAGGATTCCTTCTGATAGCTTGATATTTCTAGGACTTGAATATTTTTGGCATAATTTGAAAGGGTTTATGAAAACTTAGAGAGTTTTTAGGATCCGATTCAGATCATCTGGCTCCACCTGGGGATAGTGCTTTTTCCATAGAAACACAAAGAACTACAGATCAGTGCCCTCACCTTGGGCATGGAGTCATATATTTCTTAATCAATTCAAATTATGTTCATTTTTTACACTAAAATCACTCTGGTATCTACAATGATAGGATGATTATGCTTCAGATCTGGAAGTAATGCTTGAGGCACTTCCCATTGACAGGCAGCTGCAAATATTCGCCATCAAGATTCTCTAGGAAGAATGTATTATTTGTCCTTGCTTCTATAATTTTGAATGGTCCATAGAAGAGAGGATAAAACTTTCCATGTTTGTCCTTATCTTCTCTTCTAGTATCCCACCTTAATACCAGGTCTTCAACTTTATAATCAATCTCTTTGGCCTTTCTCTAAAAAATACTCTTCATATTTTATTGATACATGATCAAGTTGTCCATTACCTTATCCATGTTTTCACTCAGCTCCACTACCTTATTCATTCTTCTTATCAGAGCATTGGAATCTTCTTTTTCCTCCTAAAGCATCACAATCACAAGCTTCACAAGTTGGCTTGGGAACAAGGCTTGAGTTCCATATAGTAACTCAAAAGGTGATTTTCCTATGGACCTTCTCGTAGTCACTCTAGAAGCCCATAGAGAAAACTTTAACTTAGAATCCCATCCTTTTTGGTTCTCTGCAATAGTTTTCTTAAGGATCTTCATCAAAGTTTTGTTAGTGGATTCTACTAATCCATTTCCTTGTAGATGATAAGTTGTTGAATGGGACAAAATAACATTATACTTTTGATAGAAAGCAATAAACTTGCTTGAATTGAAGACTTGAGCATTGTCTGTTATGATTTTTGACAGGGCATCCAAATCTGTTGAAAAGATTCTCCTCTAAGAACTTCATAACCACTTGATCATTTTCCGTCTTAGTGGGTATTGCTTCTACCCACTTGGTGAAGTAATGAGTAGCTGTGAGGACCCACTTGTGCTGTCCACTTGAAGGTGGGTTAATCTCTCCAACAAAGTCTAGTCCCCATTGTCTAAATGGTTCCTCTATGAAGACTGAGATCAAAGACAAGGGAGCTAACCTCTTATTCTAAGCAAAAAGCTAAACTTCTGACAGCTTCGAACAAACTTATATGTATCACCAAATAAACTAGGCCAATAAAACCCTACCTAGAGGATTTTGTGTAGAGTAGCCTTCCAACTATAATTTCCTCCACATAACTTCTCATGATAATCTTTAATTGTCTCTATAAATTCATCCTCTATTAAACATAACAAAAAAATTCCTACAAGATCCTTCTAGTATAACCTACCTTCCACAATCACATATGGTTGTGCTTTGATATTTAATGCTCTATACTTTGTTCTATCAAAGGATTGAGGACAGGAGAGAAAACGCAAATAATGGATTATATGCTTGTACCATTTTGAACATAAAAAATTATACGTGATCTTCATACTTGGATCTGTCTTTTCCTCATTTTCTTCAGTTGTTCTTCATCCACAGGTGCCAGCAAGTTGATTCCCAATGCGTGAAAGTTCGACTTTGTCAACATTTTTGCCAATCCTTGCCTTTCACCAACTTTGTGGGTTTTATTTCCAAGTCATACTCTTGGATCTTGGATATCCATTTTCTTGTTTTACCTTCTACATCACCCTATACTAATACATCTTTTATTGCAACATTTGGCACATAAGAAATAATATGTCACTACAGTACATAAGTCCTGAAGGCCTCCAGGGCTTTTACCAAAGCATATACCTATTTTTCAAGAATATTATACTTTAGTTCAACATCCCTGAGAGTCTTGCTAAAGAAAGAAACTGGCTTCTCCTTTTCTTCATTATGTTTCTGCAACAAAACAACAGTTATTGAATTAGGTGATGCAAATGAAAAAACTTGGAAAGGTTTTTGATCAGGGCTTATTAGGACTGGAGCAGCCTTCAATGCTTCTTTAACCTGGGAGAATGAATCTCTGGCTTCCTTGGTCCAATGCACTTCATTCTCTTTCTTCAACATATTAGTAATTTCTTTTAAAATTTATGTATAATTGGACACAAACCTCCTTAAAAAATTAATTTTACCCATAAATTTATGAATGTCCTTCTTACTCCTGGGCAAAGGTATTTTCTGTACACCTTGCACCCTTGCTGCATCTATCTTCACTCCATCTCTAGAAACAATGTGCCCCAGCAGTTTGCCCTCTTTCAAGCAAAGGCCATATCTTCTACATTTCTCAAAGGTCTTTTTACGATGGTCCAAATGCTCCTTGTCAGACTTAGAGAAAAAAGTGATTTCATCTAAGTATATCACTCCAAACTTATCTCCCACAAAATCAATGTCCATAGGCCTCTGAAATGTAGCACCTGCACTCATCAACCCAAAAGGAATTCTAGCATACATAAAGGTTCCCCAAGGAGTTGTGAATGCAATCTTCTTCTGATCTTCTTTATCCATAGCCACCTAGTTATACCTAGAAAACCCATCCAGCATTGACATCCTCAATGATCCTATTACCTTATGCAGCACGTGATCCATTTAGGTAATGGATAGTTATCTTTCAAGGAAGCCCTGTTGAGATTTCTAAAGTCTACACATAGCCTTATCTCTCCATCCTTCTTCCTTATAGGCATTAAAATGGCCACCCAGTTAGAGTACCTAAGTGGAACTATAATCTTGGCATTGAGCAACTTCCTGACTTCTTTCTTGATCGATGGTAAAAGCAAAGGGTTTATCTGTCTAAGATTTTGCTTAAATGGTTTAATCCCCTCTTTCAAGGGAATCTTGTGCTGAATAATACTTACATCATATGTTTTAAGGTACTCATAGGGCCAAGAAAAAACATCAACATAGTCCTTGAAAAGTTAAACATATCTCTCCTTATAATTAGATGGAACTTCATTGAATAATTTCACTAACCTGGGTTCCTCCTGAGTTCCAATATTATGATCTTGAATCTGCTCATCCAGTGGAATTTTCTCTGAACCAAGAGCTACATCATTAGAGTTAAAAAGCCTTTCAAGAGGGACAAGTCCATTTGGCAGAATATTATCTTTCAATTGAAAAACGTTTTGATTAGCTATGGAATTTTTTAAACCGCTAACTTCTGCAACTTCTGTTGTTTCATCTTCATCCTGATCAATTTATGTGCCCTAAAACTCTTCAACCATAGTAAGAAATTCTTTAATTTGTTTATCATATTCAAAAACTTTCCAGTACTTAACATTATCATGAACAAAATTTCTATGTCTCATTTCCACCTCATATCTTAGTTTTGGATTAATAGGAGGCCTAAAAGTACTAGCAGCCACACCGAATGAATCGGCTAATCTGTTCCAATCCCTTGGAATAAATTGAATGTTGAAATATTCAAAAGGTTCTAAACCAAATCCCATACTTCATTTTTGTATGCCCTAAGCCTAGGGTGCTTTGTCTCACATTGATTTTTTATTTGTTTTATAATCAACTTCGAATCTCCAAAACAAGAAATTGACTTGGCTCCCATTTGTTTTGTTGTTTGTAGAGAAATGATCAAGGGCACATATTCTGCCACATTGTTTGTTGCTTCAAACTCCAATTTAAAAGAAAAATGGAACATATTACCTCCGGTTGCAATTAGAAGGAAACCAACACCTGTTCCTTCCTTAGAATAGGCTCTATCAAAGAAACATTTCCACACCCCTTTAGTTTGCAGATATGTAATTACATTGGCTGAAGTAAGTTGCTTCTGATCATCTTCAGCCAAATCTGCATTATCATGTAGCATGAAGCAAGAAAAATCATCTTTCTCATGATTATATACAGGTGAATTACTTGCTCCGTTTTTTGTAATTGTTTTTGCAAATCTAGTTTCTCTATACAACCTACTTTTTTCCCCACCAAAAATTGGTATAATAGCATAAGTAAAATCTAGCTTCAAAACACCACCCAATTTGGCTCCCCATGACCTAGATAGCAACATTCCAAACCTAACAGGGATATCTGCTACCACTACATTCATTTCCAAGCTTCTAGATTGATGTAGTGGTAGCAGATATCCACAACACTGATGATATACACCACAATAAAGTGACAAACAAAATGCCATGATGACCTGTTTGGAGAAACGAAGCCCTAGAATCCACAACTTTGATACCAAATGTTATGAAACTAGGTCACAAAAAGATAGGAAAGATAGATGAACCCTTTAAAAATAAGCCTCTTTGACGGGGCAACCTCCTTTACATTACACAAATGAACAATTCTTGGATGATACAAATGACAAGACCTCCTCTCTATATATAGGAGTCTAAGGGGTCATAATATAATGAGAGCCAACATAAAAATAATAATGTAAGGGCACAATAATAACAATAGTGGGCTTCTATGGGGCACAATAATAACAATATAGGGACTATATGGGCACAACAATATAATAAGGGGATTGTACTAATAACAATAAAGGCTTACACTATTAGTATAGGGACCTAACACTGGGATCTGGGCTAGTGGCACCACCATATCTTTAATGACCCCTAGACACTTGACTCTATTTGAATCAAAAGAATACAAGTCCCTGTAAGGTTTGGTGACTTGTAGGTTTAGTTGTTTCATCATTGATAATGGAATAAGATTATGTGAAGCTCCTATATTAAACATACAATTATGCAAGAGAAAATCATGAACGAATAGAGAAATGTAGAATGGAGGGTTTGAAGAATCTACCTCCTCCACATGTGGACCAAAAACCACTACTGGTTTATCTTCCTGTTGGTTCATAGTGTCATTTATATTCACATTGTCTCTTAGATTGATAAACTCAACAATCTCTCTCTGATAAACTGGTGTTTTGACTAACTCTGTGAGGGGTACTTCAATTATTATTTTTTCTAATTCTTTAGTTAAACTGAACACATGACCTTGTTTAGTGTTCTTTCCATTTTCATCTTCACTTCTCTTCATGACCGAAATGTCTTGTGGATGAGAAACATTTTTTTCTAAAGGAATTTGTTCACTTTTGTCTTGAGAATACTCACCTTGAAGCATTTGAGTCTTGCTACTTGTATTCTATTGCTGCTTTACTTTATTCAATTTTTTTATAGGTTGTGGTTCTTGTGGAGTTTCCTTCTATGAGGGAGCTAGAACTTGCTGCTTGCCTTCATCCTTTTGACTTCTAGACTTTTTCCCTGATCTCAAGTCATATTTCATATGTAGTTTTGCCTGCATAAAATTAGAAAACTGATTCCAATACTCAATGATCTCATTATCATCATAAATGGAATTTATTTTAGCATATTCATATTCGTCTCCCTCAACACCTAGTTCATTTTCATCTACTGCATACAGTGTAGAAATATGATGATCATGGTCCCTAGAATGCTCTCGTATTTCAACAGGATTTGCTTCTATATACAGTGGTGCTTGAATATGATCTTGATCTTTTCTCTCCTTCTACAAAATTTGTAGAGGTTGTCTTCTATACTGAAGATTAAATTTCATGTTCTGTTGTGCTTGCCTCTGAGAATTTTTACTTTCCAACTCTAATTTAATCAATTTATTTGACAAAGTTTTAATTACATTACTCATATCCTCTAATGTTTGACTTTGAGAAGATTCAACTTTAGCCTGTCCCTTATCTTCGATAGGCTATGTGTCTAGTGTTTTACTTGTAGACACTAGATTTGCTTCTATCTCTAATGCATATGTTTGGATTTGATCAAGGGTTGGGGATCTCCTCTCCCTTAATGTAAATCCAAAATATGACTCAAAAGCCCCAACAAAAGTTATTCTTGCACCAACAGGAGGGGGCATAATCTCTACTGGAAGACTATTGTACACTTTATTAAATATTTTGATGAATTCAACAATGCCTTCATCAAATTTCTTCTTGATAGCATTAAACTCTGTGAGTGAAAACCCATGATCTCTTTTTTCTCTCCATCTCTAGGTGAATAGGCGCTCCATCTCTTCCCATGTTGTAATGGAGTTATTTGGAAGCCCTTTGAACCATTTTCTTTCTTTTCCATCCAAGGATTGGACAAAAGTTCTTAGAACAACATCTAGGTGTTCAACATTTAGGTTTTCTGCAAAATTACAAAATACCGATACATGATTTTCTGCTCTTTGTTCATTCTCCCCTGTGAAACAAGGAAGAATATTCAAGTATTATTGTGGCATTTGATTCAACTATTGTGGCAATTGAATAGGTGTGTACCTATTCATCAAAAATGTAGGTGCTCCCATATTTTCTCCTAAATTTACTAAACCTTGATTACCAGTAGATGTGGCACCTGACTGAGGAGTAAATGGAGTGTGTAAAGGTGGTAATGTAGTTATCGGTTCAGGCTGAATAACTATAGCAGATACTGAAAACGAAATAGACTCTAAAGATCGTTCCCAACAATTGGGTTCTTGGAATGAATTGGATGTAGAAGGTGGCTCTTGGTTAATAAAGATGAATGTGAAAGATGTGATGAACTATTGCCTACTGCAGACAATGTAGGACGTGGTGTAAGTGGAGTTTTAGGCCTTCCAACCCTCTTGGAAACTAGCCTTTCAGGGTCTAAAAGGGCTCGAAATTTCTACTATGAGGTGTTTGACCTTGTATGGGGTCTCTTTGGAGGCAGAGTTATTGCTTTTGTTCAAAGCAACCAAATATTGCCTCCTCACTAAACAACTAGAGGAAAATATTGAAAACCCAGGGAAAAGTGTTATTGTATTCTCTCCCCGGCAATGGCACCAATTAATTTTGTGCCTTAAGAAACCAATTTCTTTGTTGTGTAGAAATCATGTTCAAGACATTAATGTTTATTGTTTATGTCATTTAGTTGTCACTTAATTGTATGTTGTGTTCTCAAATGAAGGCCTTGGGAGACTTGGTTTTTAGCCTTCAATACTTAGGTGACATGAAAATATCAGAATGCCATTTGATTGTTGAATATAAATGATGAATGAAGAAAGCCTGAAGAAGTGATAAACAATATGTTGTTTTACACATAATCTACTATCTGTGACACTTGGAAAACTTAAAGATAATATGTCGTCTTACACATAAACTACTATCTGTAACTTAGAAGAATTGTAGAGGTAGGAACTTCAGGTATAGGAGTGCCCTTTTAAGGGATTTTAACTTCATTTACATAATAAAATAAAGGCCTGCAGCCTCATTACCATACTTAAAGGAAGAAAACATATGATTACACATAAAAAACAAGTCACAAAATCATACCCAAAAATGTGTGGAAAACTTCTGATTCTTTCATTAATCAATAGTTGTATCAAGAATACAGTGGGCTAGTCTTCAGGTGCTCCCAAGTTTGAATCCCTTCTCCCTAAATTTTCCTCTTTTTATACATTATGAGATAGTTGGTAGTCACCAAAACTGTCAAACTACTTAACTATTCTCCTAATTGTCTAAAGTGAAGTTTATTACAAAATAATACATAGAGGATAAAAGACACCTCGAAAATAAAATAGCAAGAAGTAAAATAATTTAGAAAAATGATGATGATTGTTTGCTTTTTAGATTTGTTGCTTGGTTGCTGATGAAGTTTCTATGTAGATGGGTTGATAAAGATTTAATTGTTTTAACATAACAAACTGTATTTGAAAAAACCTCGTGCGTGGACTTGGGCCCACGTATGTATCATGAGTGTTTTGATTGGAAAAAACACAAGGAAACCCAACCAATCACTATCCCTTTGAAGTTTTGATCATCTCCCTCTAACTTTGATTATTTTTCTTAAACAACGGAATCGGCTAATTTACACAGAACATAGTTTACCACAGAACTCAAAAGGATTAACAGTCTGGTTCACAAACCTGTCAGGTCTATCTGAGTTGTATGCAACCACTGTTTGATCACTCATTCAATAAATGGCCTGATCCTTCAAAACTCACGAAACTTTAAACCTGTTTGAAATAAACCTTATCGAGTCCGCTTTTTCAATGCCCCTTTGACTCCCATACGGACCCAATAGGAGATAAAAACTTCCAATTAATGATCTATCAGGTCTTATTTTAAGAATAAAACCTGATTACTTTCCACCCGATATCTGTTGGATCCCGTCTCTTTCAATTGACGACTGAGATTGGCCTGGATTTTAGCGACTTAAGCTGTATTTCATATGCCATCGCGTCCGATTTCTGAAATAAACATCATTCTAGTTATCCACCTAATTGTCATCAGATCTATGGCCTGTTGATCAGACTGCTGATATTGTCCTGGACTTCTTGTGGGTTTCTCACATTCAAAAGCCGCGAATCAAATAAAATAATTTATTTCTTTTAAACTTTGTCAGGGTAAAGAATATATGGGAGCTTTGATGAAGTTGTACCCCCGCAGTAACTTCAAGCCACACATTGTTGGTCAACCATGCTAATATCATGGTCAACTGCAGGGATTGAGCTTTGATTAATCTTCGTGCTCATTGCTTCCCCGCTGCACACCTCATCATAATCATCAACCTATCACTTGATCGCGCCTCTTGAACCTGCATGACCTTTAGAAAATGGTTTGATTTTTTTCATTTTTTTCATTTTTCTTTCATTTTGTGATAAAACTACAAATAAAACTTAAATAACAATGGATGCTACAACATACTCCATAGCCCAATGGAAAATAGACAATTTTATATCCATCTAAGTTAGTAATTCCACCACCAAATCAAATATAAACCCAGTCAAGCTTAAATAACTAGCCTAAAATCAATTAATTCAACAAAGTTAAATTATTAAGAGAGAGCCCTCTCTGAGCATTAGGAAGGCTAGATCCTGATCTCAAAAGTAGGTTTGTGGTTACCTCTATTATTTCTTTAAACACAATGTGGCAACTCTAGGGAAATTTTGGAGTGACAACATAGTGGCGACCATACTGGGAAAATCAGTCCTCAGTTTAATAAACCATAAAGGAAATCCTAAATTTAATATTTTCACCTTAAGGCCATTTTATGGTTGTCAAAAATTTTCATTAAAAAATAAAAAATTTAAAATTTTGGCTTCCAAAAGAACATACTATACCATGGCACATCCAAATCCAAACCATGCTATAATTGTTGATAATCCAGACAAAATCTTAAGAAAAAAATAAAGTAGAAAGTAAAGAAAGCATTAGTTAGCTAATGAAAGAAAATTCACTTCCTAAAGAGTTATCAAACTTAGAGGATTTTCAATTTGATTTATTGTTTAAGCATTCTTTGTTTCATACCAAATCTGAAAATTTAGTCCATGATACTGTAATAGACCCTAATTTTATTCAATTTACTGAATCGAAGAAGAATACTATACATCCTGGTTTAGATCAACATGTTCTAGACACTTTAGACAAACTTGATGCTTTAACCTCAACTTTGATAAAGCACATAGACAAAGCCTATTTTCAACAGTCAATTGAATTAGCTACCCTAATTGTTTCTACTCCTAAGCCTTCTATCATTCCTTCAGAGTCTGTAAATTCATCTTTATTTAGTACCACCTTGTCTATTATTTCCACTACACTTCATTCCAGAAAATCATTCATCTCCAAGATTCCTCTTCAGCCTAGATTTTTATTTCCATGTCTAAATACTTCAAGTTCGACTTCTAGCACTTCTGCTACATTTTCTAGCACTTCAAGCTCATCTGCAAGCACTTCAATTTCCTCTTCAAGGATTACCACTTTACTTCCTAGCCAGGCTAGAATCTTAGCCATGGCTACCAAATATGCTCCTTTGGTCTTACCAACTCAAGTACATGCCATGCCCCAAGACTACCAGAGTAAAATATTTCAATTTGATGGTACTGGTCAATATACTACACAACAACATGTAAATAAAATGAATGATTTTTTGAATTACATGAAATTGATGAAGAAGATGTACATATGAGATTATTTTCACAAACACTAGCAGGAGATGTCAAGAAATGGTTTAAAGATTTACCTACTGGTCATATTTCTGATTTAACTGTTTTCCATAGATTGTTTATCAATAGATGGGAAAGAAAGAAAAATCATTTACAAATATTGTCTGAATATGAAAACATTAGAAGAGCTCCTAATGAGTCTGTTTAGGACTATTGTACTAGGTTTAACAATATTTATAATGCAATCCCTGCAAATATCAAACCTCCACCAAACTTAGCCTTAATCAAATCTCTTGATGGTTTTGACACTGAAATGTCTTACCAATTGAGAGAAAGAAACCCTCCAAATTTAGAACAAATGCAGAGTGATGTAGTTAGTGTAGAAGCTAACTTGTTGGCTAAAAGAGATAGAATGAGGAATGAGAGGAGAGTTACCATTAAGGAAAAACCATCCACTTTAGATTTTAAGTTTGATAGTTTAGCTAAAAGTTTAGAAAAGTTAATGGATAGATTAGAGAATATGGAAAGAAAACCTTAGTGGGAAAATCGACAAGGACCTCAAATCAGAAACCCTAACTTTAGGAAAAATCCTAATACTGGAAAATTGAAAGAAGGTTCACCTGATCAACAAATTAGCCCACCTTTCCAAAAACATTATGCTAAAGCTTCACAATAGCTTGAAGAAGACCAGGATACCCAGATAATCTTGATGGGACTTAACAATGAAGATGCCATTTCTCTTACCCAGGACGAATAGGAATGGTACATGTCACAACAATTACAATTAGAATCTGGAGAGTCCTTTGACTACAAACAAGGCTATGAATCTACTATCTATGAAGTTCACAAACAATATAGCCTTAGAAGCAAAAATAACACAAAGGTTCCTACTAAGAAATCAATCCAAACCCAAACTGAGAAAATAGTTGAAGCTCATGTGACCAAAGTTCTACAAACTCTACCTAGAGGAACTCAGGAGGATCCGAACCCAAAATTGTAGGCATAACTTTAGCTGAAACTCAAACTTCAACTACCACTCAAACTATTCGAAACAAGAAAACTGAAAGAAAAACTATTGATACATAAACCAAATTACCGAGTTCTAGTAAAGAAGATAAAAACACACAAACCCAAATTGCTAAATATTAAATCATTCAACTAGGCAAAACTCAAATGCCATTCAATATCAAAATTGAGATAGCCAAATTTAAAATACCAGTTCCTTTAATAGAGTTGGTGAAAAATGAATCATACAAAGCACAAATTACTGAAACACTTGACATAGGTGAAGGCACAACACAAGCGCATAGTTTGGCTATTTTTGTTAGCCCTTGGAGATTACCTTTTCAACCCAATCACCAGTGCAATGCAGAGGTAAGACACATGACTATTATACGTGATAATCTGAAATATTGGCAAATTTTTTCACAAGATTCTCAAATCTATAGTTTTATGAATGCTGAGGGATAATTCCAAAACTGTAACATAGATACTGATTGTACAGTAGATGACATCATAAATAGTGAGATAGACATAAATGTTGTAGATGTAAATAAACCCACTAAATTCATTAAAGTAGAAATAGATAACTTAGAAAAAGTAGAAATAGAAGAAATAGTCAATGATGATTCTGAGATTTTAAACCTTAAAAATAATTTTTTCCTAAGGGATTAGCCCCATTAGAAGATTTGTTTGATTCAAATGATGTAGCTAGAAAACCAAAAATGGAGCCTTTAAGATCAGACATAGAAAAATGTAATATAGGAACAAAAGAAAAATCTAAGGTTTTTAAATTATTGAAAGCATTACCTCTAGCTGAAAAGCTGAAATACATAAGTCTGTTTAAAGAATTTCAAGATGTCTTTGCCTAGAGTTATGAAGACCTCAAAACTTATGACACCAACATTATTCAACATAAAATACCCATCAAAGAAGATGAGAAACCCTTTAAACAAAAGCTTAGGAGGATTAATCTAGTTCTTATGCCATTGATTGAAAAATAAGTAAAAAGGATGTATGGGGCACAAATCATAGCACCAATTAGATATTAAGATTGGGTTTCTAACTTAGTTCCCACTAGGAAAAATACAAGATAAATCAGGCTCTGTGTTGATTTCTAAAACTTAAACAAAGTGTCACTAAAAGATAACTATCCTCTCCCCAAAATGGACAATATTTTATGGAGAGTGGTAGGATCATCCAGAATCTCATTACTTGATGGGTTTTCTGGATACAAAAAAATCTTAGTTCAACCAGAGGATCAAGAAAATACTACATTCACCACTCCTTGGGGTACTTTCATATATTTGAAAATGCCTTTTGGACTAATCAATGTAGGAGCTACCTTTCAAAGAGCTACGGATATAGCTTTTGCCAATGAGATTCATGACTTTTTAGTCATTTATCTAGATGATATAACACTATTCTCCAAAGAAAAAAACCAACATCTAGATCATTGGAGAAGAGTTTTTATTAAATGTTGAAAAATTGGCATTTCTTTGAATCCCAAAAACATACTATTTGGACTAGAAGAAGGTAAACTCTTAGGAAACATAATTTCAGAAGAGGGCATTAGAATTGATCCAGCTAGAATAGAAGCAATTCTAAACATCAATCATCCTAGGAATATTGAAGAATTGCAATCATTCTTAGCTAAGATAATTTTTCTTAGAAGATTCACTTCTAATGTAGCATAACTAATTAGATATTTGAATAAGATGTTAAAAAATGATTCAACATGTTCAACATGATCCTTCCAAGACTTGTTGTAGATTAGTATATAATTAAAGAATACTAACACAAATTTTCTAAGGAGTGGTTTGAAAATTGAATTCATCAAACATTGAAATGTTCAGGGTGCATTGGTAAGGCCAAAAGGCATGACCAAAAATTCATAATGACCCTCATGAGTTCTAAATGTTGTTTTCGGAATGTCTTCAGTCTTCATTCTGATTTGATGATATCCTGAACGAAGATCCAACTTGGTGAAGTAAATTGATCCATTCAATTCATCAAGTAATTCATCAATGACACGAATGGGAAAATTATCTTTAATAGTCAGCTTGTTGAGCTCCCTATAATCCGGACACATGCACCATGATCCATCCTTCTTGTGCACCAATACTATTGGAGTAGAGAAAGAACTTTGACTTGGTTGAATTATACCAGCCTCTAGCATTTCTGCAACCATACGTTCAATTTCACTCTTTTGGGCATAGGGATATCTGTACGGCTGATGTTTAAGAACACTTCCTGGAATCAATGATAGCATGATGATGATCACAAATAGGCGGGAGACCTTTGGGAGTCTCAAATATCTTGAATGTTGTCCAAGACTATTTGGAGATCTGAATAGATGATTCCAATGTGGAAACATCTAGCGAACATAATTGTGCAATTACACCTTTTTGTTCCTTTTTTAGAAGCTTTTTCATAACATTAGAGCTGATTATCTTTCCCGGTTTCCCTGAAATACCTCTTAATACAAGTTCCTTTCCTTCCATAGAAAATTTCATGAAAAGTTCTTGAAAATTAAAAGCTATTGTACCCAAGGATTGTAGCCATTGGACTCCTAATACAACATCAGCACCTACCATTGGAATGGAGAGCATTGGGCTAGTCAATACATATTCTCCCATGGATAGCTTGATATTATGGCACTTTCCAGAGCAATTTATTGTTCCTCCATTTGCAACCATCACTTGACACTCTGGTGCTTGATATAAGAAGCAATTCAATTCTTTTGCTACCTTACAATGAATAAAATTGTGGGTACTTCTTGAATCAATCAACACTATTAGCTTTTTCTTCCTGATTTGTCCTTCTATCTTGATGGTTTGAGGAGTGGTAATTCCTGCCAATGCATTACAAGATATGGTCGGATTCATTTTTTATTCATCTAGGCTTTGTTCCTGGAGTATGTCCTCTTCTTTTGACCTTTCTTGCTCCTTTTCTTCTTCCTCTTCACAATCTATGTAGAATAATTTCTTCTCAGCACACTTATGACCTTTAGTGTATTTTCTATCACAACTGTAACAAAACCCTTTTGCTCTTTTTTCTTCCAATTTTTGTGGTATCAAACTTATAGGTTGTGGAAGACTAGGGGCAACAACTCTTTCGTCTTTATAGTTGTGAGTGGTATGCTTCCTGGTTGCCATAATTTTGCTTTCCATTTTTCTTGCTAACCTGAATGCCTTCTCTAATGAATTAGGTTCCCAAAGGCGAACATCATGTTGGATATTATCCTTTAAAGACCCTATGAACACATCAATCCTATGCTCCTCTGGAATATCTTTTACCCTTATGTTCAATTTTTGGAACTCCTCAATGTGCTCCATTATTGAACCCTTTTGTTTGAGACTTATCAATTGGCTAAAAAAAGTGTTGCTTTTTGTATCCTCATAATGTGCTATCAATTCTTTCGTAAAAATTGTCCAAGTGATAAATTGTTTACGAGAGCAAAGCCATTGATACCATACAAACTAATATGGTTCCAAATATAAAGTTGCAATACGTACCTTTTGTGTGTTTTGCACATTATTGAGATCGAAAAATTGCTCCATCTGTAGTATCCATGTTGCGGGATCCTTGCCATCAAACTTCCTCATATTTATTTTTGGAATATGATGGGTCTTTGATCCCACATTAGATTCTATGGAATCATGATTAACGTTTCTTTTGTTCTCATCATGAGTTTCCTTTACTACCCTTTCACCCTTAGTGACCATTTCTTGTAGCAGCTTATTCATATTTATCTTCAATTCGTCCATTTTTGTCTTCAAATCGCCCATGTATGTCTTCAAATATGTCTTCCAATCTTCCATCTTAGCTTCCATGCCCTTTATCTTAGATTCCATGCCATTTATCTTAGCTTCTGTTAGCTTTTGTGAGGCTAGCATTTTTTGCACTTGGTCTTGTAATTTCGATATATCATGTAGCATATCTTCCTCTTCTTCATGAATCATGCTAGAGCTTTCAGGTTCCTTACTAGGTCATTGGATTTTCTTTCCTCGCGGCATCAGTTACCGATAATAATGCTCTAATAGCCCTTTGAATTCCTTCAAAATAAATTTTCAAACCAAGCTTAAGCAAACATTTTAAAAAATATACACACTTTTATTCACTTTGTAGGACCTCAATATTCCCTTTGATGTATCTCTGTAATTTCAGATCATCCAGTTCTAAAATTGCAAGTTGCGGTAGCCCTCTATGTCCTCTTTCCAATACCACCAGTCTGACCCCAATTGGATTCTCCAATGAAGAGTTATGCCAAATCTCCCACAGTGACCTGCTTATAGACTAATTCAGTAGAGAAAACTTGTACGACGTTCCATGAGTCACTGTTTTGACCTTTAGCTCTACAAATTATATAGAAAATACTACATTCAGTCCTCTTTCTGTACCTTTTTTTGAAATTGCAATCCAATGCTCAAAGAAAAAGTTATGAAGATTTTCCCTAGTTCACCTGTTTGGAATGTAATTCAGGAGTCTGCAAAAAGACAAACTTCCTCAGATCATATCTCCGCAATTATAGCGCAAAATGCTCTAAAATTCGGACCTGAGATTTAGCACGATGTCTTCTCAAATGGGTTTTTTTCAAATTCTGAAACGTCGTAGAAAAAAGTTATCACGGAAATGCCCTCATGACCTCTTTGGAGCAGCGAAACCCTAGAATCCAAAGCTCTGATACCAAATGTTATGAAACCAGCTCAAGAACAGATAGAAAAGTTAGATCAACACCTTAGAATTCAGCCTCTTCGAGGGGGAAACCTCCTTCAAATTACATAAATGAATAATTCTTGGATGATACAAATGAAAAGACCCCCTTTCTATATATAGGAGTCTAAGGGGTCATAACATAATTAGAACCTACATAACGATAATAATGTGAGGGCACAATAATAACAATAGTGGGCTTCTATGAGCACAATAGGGGCACAACAATATTAATAAGGGGTACAACTACAATAGTAATGGGGTAATCACTAGTATTATGGGGACTCAACAGACCAAATCTTATATCATTTAGCAAATTTATGCATTCCACAAACTGAAAGAGTTAACATAATCTGAGAAGCACATACTTCTCTCATATCAGGTCATTTTTGTGTAAATAAAATAGTTGCACAATTGCAAAGGTTTTGTTATTGGCTAAGAATGCATGAGATAGTTTATAGATATATCAAATGATGTACAATGTGTGCTACAATCAAACCAAGTAATAGAAAATTAGGCTTGTACACTCCACTACCAATTCCTTCTCGTCCTTGGGAAAGTGCTTCCATGGAATTTTTTGGGAAATTGCGAAAATGTAGAAAAGATCATGATTATTTGTATGTTGTTGTGGATAGTTTGAGTCAAATGTGCATTTTGATACGTTGCAACAATTAGGTTACAGCTAAACAAACACAAATTTGTTCTTTCAGAATGTATGGGTTCATTTTTGGTTACACACTTCCATTATATCTCATCGAGATTCTTGATTTGTTGAGAAGTTTTGGTCATGTTTATGGGAGTTTATGGATGTCAGGTTAAAGAAGAGCACAACATTTCATCCACAAACAGATGGGCAGACAAAAGTGGTCAACATGATAGTGATCTAGTTGCTTAGAGGCTATTGCAGCAAGCATCCCAAGCTTTAGGATGAGCATTTGAGTTATGTGTAGCATGCTTACAACCGTGCCAAGCACTCTTCTACTCAGAGATCTCCTTTTGAGACTTGTTTTGGTTTTATACCAAAGTCTCCCTTGGATTTTGTCTTTGGTAAAGACATAACAGTTGATGGACACAATGATGTGGAGAAAGCAACCAAATTCCTTAAACAAATCGAAGAAATTCACCAGGTAGTACAAGAGCAGCTGGAAAGAAGTCAAGGCAAGTACAAGGCAAGAAATGAACAGCATCGAGCTGAGCATAGTTTCCAAGTTGGTGACCAAGTCTTACTATACATCAACAAAGATAGAATGCAAAGTAAAGGTAAGAAGCTAAAACCAATAAGGTATGGACCTTTCAAGATACTTGATAAAATTGGTGAAAATGCTTTTCGCCTTGATTTTCCAGCTTATATGTAGATATATTCAGTCATTAATATACAAAAATTGAGATTGTATGAACCGTCATTGGTTGAAGATCATGAAGAGCGAAGTCAGTTGCCTTATATCGAGGATCTGTTTCCTGAATATCTCAATGAGTTGTAGGAAGACACGGTTCTGGACAGGAAGGTGAGAACTATGTGTCAAGAGGATGTTTAGTACTTGAGAGTGGGGCTCAAAAGTTCAAATCCAAGAAAAGCACGATGGACAAAAACTAGACAAGTGATGGTTCACTATCCTCACTTGCTCAAATGCTAAAAACCAACTTTTGGTTGTCAAAAATCTTTTCAGTGGGAAGGTGTGATAAAAAATGGATCCTAAACCCTCTAAGTGTAAGTCTTTAAAGCTATCAGAAAACATTATTGCGAAGAAAAAACACTAAGAATGGTGGAAAACAGAGTTAAGTAGAGGCTGAAGCAGCGTTGCATAGTAGCTGTCGAATCAGATCAATCTATGGTCTAGATTGAATCGGCACATCGCAATCAGTGGAGGCCGGTGGGAGTATATCACAGGTGGCCCTATGGAAGTTATGATCAATAATCCAGCGATTAAACATCAGTCGTTTATCGAGCGCACACATCAACGGCCGAGATCATAATATCGTATCATATATTTCCAAAGGGAAGACGTAACCCACGAGCCCGAAGATAGATCACTGTTTTCGGCGATCAACAGAGGAATGGACCCGTGACCCCGCAATATGCGATACACCAATATTCGCGATCGACGATCGGCGAGGGGAGTGGTGAATCAAATACAAAGGAACGGGGGATATGCGACATGTGATAAAGGTCGAACCCGGTAGGGATTATGGACGTGATTGGATATTATTTGAGTTCTGATATAAAGCCATTTGTTGGATTTTCTATGTATTTCTTTTATTTCCATTATAAACCAAAATACAAAGAAATCCTTGGCATATCGGCATTGCGACTTGCAATATCGATAAAGCGCAAACTCAAGAGGATTATAGGGTATACTTTATATCTTTTGAAGTCCAGCTTTGGCATACTTTTCAATATTTTTCAATGTATTCTGTGTGTTTCTCTCTGTAACCAATGAAGAGTATTTTCTGAGATTTTCCACCATGTGCCCAGTCCTTTCATTTGTAAACAGGTGGCAATGGTCCCTTAAGTGTTTTGACAATCATTGTTAATTGCTCGGTAGGGAGATGAAGGGGTAGCGCAGGGAGCGAGAGAACCTGAGAATGGGATTGCACCAACAATGTCAATTGGCTTAAAAGCCATCAAATGGAAGGACAAAGTCATCGAAGAGGAAGTGAGAGGTCAAAGACAGATTGTAATATCACTGTCTGTGTGTTGAGACTCTGTTTGAGCTCACACTTGTAATAATCTGCTCTTGAAGACTAAATATATAGGTCACATTGAAAGCTGGACCACGAGATATAGCGAGGGTGTCTTATGAACTCCTTATTATTTGTCGTGTTGATGTATGTGACTGTTATGTTTTCTAATTCCTCATTTTCTATATTATTCACAATCTTATTGGTCCGTTGCACTAAAAAATATAGGATTTTCCCAACACATGAGTCTGTAATACCTTTATTTTCATTTTAAGATCATTTTCAAATTAAAATGATAGATACTCAACATCATGGGGGTGTACCCTAAGTAGCATTCTTGGAGAGTACACCACCTCTCATGGACATATCCTCTGAGAAATAGATTTATATACATTGTGATATATGTCATTTTAAATTGCATATTGGAATATGTGTCAATGTATTGGACAATGATAGAGACTCCAAATTAAGGGAGTGTACACCAAAAAGCATTCTTGGAGGGCACACTTGTTTACATCCAATTAGAGGAAATTTGATTTTAAATCATTAACATTGAATTTCGATCTCATAATGTGTATGGCAATAAAAATCCTTTAAAATTAAAAAAGAGATACAGGTGTGACTATGCACTCACAATTTTTTTAATAATATAATTTACCTACCTTAAATTTGAAAGGTGCCCAAGTAAGCGAAAACTACATTAAATATTAAAAATAATGTTAATATCTTATTTTATAAGAGTTATAATATTGAGAATTTTTTGAATGAAGGGTACAATATGGGTAGAGTGTGTTTTTAATGAACCTTAATTATTTTAAATTTTAAATTTACTTTTCAAATTTAAACTTTATCGAATATTGTGTTAATAAATTAATTTAAATATAAAAATATAATAGAGAGTATTTTGATAAAAGTGCATTTATTTGTGTAATTAATTTAAAATTTTAAATTATTTTTTAATTTAACTTATATTAAATCTTGTGTTAATAAATCAATTTAAATATAAAATATATATAGACTTCCTCTATATACACAGCTCGGTGAAAGAGTTAAACACGTACTCTATATATACACTTCCTCACATTCTTCACATATATTCTTCGGTGAAAGAGTTGTGAGGCTCAGTGAAAGAGTTAAACACATACTCTATATATACACTTCCTTGCATTCTTCACATATATTCTTCGTTGAAAGAGTTTTGAGGCTCGGTGAAAGAGTTACATGTACTTTATATATACACCTCCTCGCATTCTTCACATATATTCTTCGGTGAAAGAGTTCTGAGGCTCAGTGAAAGAGTTAAACGCGTACTTTATATATACACTTCTTCTAAAATATAAGACCATAAGGCTCGCATCTTCGGTGATCAGTTCTGAGGCTCGCTATATGACCAAGGTAGAGGCTCGCATATATTCTTTGGCATTTAAACCTGGGTTCTGAGGCTCGCATCTTCGGTTTGCGGGATGCGGTGGGCACAGGCGATCTGCAGTTAGGTTTGCTGATATCAGGTGCACACATTCCTTATATTTTTCTTTTTCTAATATATATTTGCTCATATAATTTCAAGTATGAATATTTCACCATAGTTATCAAAGATTACCAAGGGCATACCTAGCATAGTTACTCTACAAGGCCTTTATGAGTATATAGAGTCTTTAGAGAAACATAGATAAGAAAGAGAAGCCAAGCTACAAAAAGTGTTAGAAGCCATGCTTGAAAATAAATTTGCATCTCTTAAAGACACGATCCAAAAAAAAATAGAAAATAAAATAGAATTATTAGAGAATAAAATGGAGGCAATGGAGACTACATTGCAGGTTATAGAAAAAGAAATCCAAGATACTAACCAACCATCCCAGCAAGGAGATTTTGATACTTTAGAGAGTCTTAAAATGAAAGATATGATTAAAGAACTAGAAGAAAAATTTAATAGACGCCTCACCCTAAATAATGTAGTAGATAAGTTAGATATCAAACCAATTAAAGATGAAATGAAAAGCATTAATAGAATTAGACCACGAACGTAACAAAAGGGCCTTGAACCTTATAATCTTTAGTTGAAAGAGGAAGTAGATGAGGATACTTTAGCCTTAGCCTAGGCAAAATTACATAATAGATTACAAATTGAAAGATTGTGTCTCAAAGAAGCAACAAGGTTGGGGAAATTAACTGAGAATATAGGAAGGCTAATCCACATAAAGGTGAGCTCCATTGATCATAAGTACGACATACTTTGTAAAAGCTGAAGTCTAAAAGGAATGGGAATATTCATAGATGAAGATCTCATTCCAAAAGATCAAGCAGAATTAAGAAAGGAGGTTCAAAAGGTAAAAGAAGCTAGAAAGGAAGGAAAATGTGCAATAATCAGAAATAGAAAAGCCTTTATTCGAGATAGAAACCAAAAACATAGTAATCAATAGCAATTAACCATGCTCTAGATCCTTTCTTGGAACTGTCGGGGCTTCCCATGGAACAAAGGCCCTAAGCTAAGTTGGATTTCAAATTATGTTGATATTATTTTTCTTGTTGAAACTTGGGAGCACGAAGAATCTAAGGTCCCTAACATAGATGGCTTTATGCTATGGTCTACCTGGAACAAGCGATCCTCCCGTAGAGGCATTGGGGGAATAGCTTGTTACATTAATATGAACATCTCCCCCCATGCTAGGATTTATAAAAATGACCCTCACAACCAATATAGTTGGATAGAGATCAATGACATTAATAGTGAAAAGTCCTACCTAGCAATATATTATTCCCCCCTATAAATTTTGACTTCTATAAGAAGAAGAATCTAGATAAAGCTAACCCTTACAATGGTTTAGAGAATGATATTTCTAGCTTAAGGAATGACGGTAATATCCTTTTAATAGGTGAATTTAATGCTCGAACTTCAAACAACCAAGCTATTATTCTAAGCAATCATTCCAACCCTAATCCTCTTTGGTTAGATGAAGACCCTACTGTGGCTAGTACATACAAAAGGAGCTCTGAAGACCTCGGGGGAAATTTGTTTGGGTTGGATCTAGTCAAGCATTGTAGTGCTCATGATCTCATAATTTTCAATGGTCTAAAGAAGTGGCCAAATTCCAGCAAGATGACCTGCATCCATGGACTTGGTAGTAGTGTGGTAGACTATGTTATTTCCAATCTCCCATTATACAATGAAATAATGAATTTTGACATCTTAAAGAACCATGAACCTGACTCTGATCATAGGCCTTTACTTCTAATTCTCAAATTTGTCATGCATAAAGTTTCCACATAAAATAATGCTTATAGCCAAATGAAGTTAATATTTGATAGAAATAAAAATCATCATTTTCTAAATGAATTAAAAACTAATTATCTTCCTTTATCTAGTATAGACAACATAGAAGAACTCTATCATAATTCTACTACAACCTCTCATATTCTATTAACAAGTTCTCAATTGAAGTTTCAAATAATAAAATAAATAGAAAAACCAATCCATGGTATTACAAAGATTGTAAAAGTGCGAGGAGAGAAATTAAGAAAGCTATTGATGAATCTCTTAAAATGGACAAGATAAAAATATACAAAGCCCTAACTAAAAGGAAAAAGAGGGAGTACATTCGTCAAAGACAAGAGAATCTCTTACACCTCTCTAAGGTAGCTCCTAAGAAATTTTGGAGGCAGATTCTGACTAGGAAGACTAAAGATAATAATAAAATTTCTCTTCACGATTGGAATTCCTATCTTAAAAATCTTTATGAATCTCCAAATGTCATGGATATTTTGGAAACTCTACTCACAATGAAAGAAGTTTTCTCTTTAGAAGATATTAATTTTGGGATTAATCACCTCTTTAATGGGAAAGCGAAGGACATTGAAGGTTATCAGGCAGAAATCTTAAAAATTGGAGGTCCTATCCTCATCCCCCACATCCAAAAGCTTTTCAATCAAGAAGTGAAGCAAGGGTTCCTTAAACCTTGGACTGAGAGCCTCATTATCCCTATTTTTAAAAGTGGGGATACAAATAACCCCTCTAATTATCAGACAAGTATGATCAACCATCTCTTAGCCAAATTATATGGTAGTATTTTGGAAAAGAATTTAAGCATATGGCTTGAAAGTGAAGGTAATTGGGCTAAAGGCCAAGCAGGTTTCAAAAGGCATCACTCAACAATAGACCACCTCGTTACACTTAAGATCATTGTGGAGGAATGTCGTAATGATAAATCCAATTTATTTTGTTGCTTTGTGGACTTTAGAAAGGATTTCGATATGGTTCCCTGATACAAACTTTGGAATATATTAGAAGAGCTAAAGGCTCATTTTGAGTTGAGAGTTGCCACTATAAGGTTATACGAAAATGTAATTGGAAAGATAAAGAGCAATGAGGGGTGGTCGAAAGATATTAAGTGTAACATCGGAGTTAAACATGGTTGTCCCCTCTCCCCTACCCTATTTGGCATTTACATCAATAAGCTCAAAGGATATTTAGAGGAAGCAGGATGTGATGGCACGATCTTATCTGGGATACTTGTCATCCTTCTTCACTATGCTGACAATATTGCTCTTTTCGCAAGGTGCCCATCTGCTCTTGATAAGCAACTCAGGCTTCTTAAGGATTTCTGCTCTACCATGGGTATGATTATTAACACTGACAAAACAAAGGTTATGATTATCAAATCCAAGAAGGAAACTTACACTAATTTTATGTATGACAATAATAACTTGGAGGAAGTGTATTCTTACAAGTACCTAGGAATTGATATTCATCACAAGCTCAAATCGAACCATAGCATTGATAAAAGGATTAATGGGGGGTGGAAAGCTTATTTTGGTCTTGAAAATAATTGTAAAACAACAAACCTCATAATCTAGGATAAAAATAAGTTCCTCTTTGAAACTTTAATCACTCGTGTTATCTTATATGGCTGTGAGGTTTGGGTTTGCAACATCTCTAGAGAATCATGGAGAAATATTGAGCAAATCTAGAAGTGTTTTATAACTTATAACTTGAAAATTAAAAGTAATACACCCTATCCTATTCTCCTTATAGAAGCAAGTGTTTCCCCTATTGAGAGCCTAGCTATGATTAGGTTTCTTCTGTACAAGCACAAACTCAATAACATAGACGATCATAGACTTCCTAAGCTAACTTTAAATTCTAGCCAAAACCACCGAAGGCTCAATCGAGGGTGGCATAAAGACACAAAGGCTTGGTTAAACTATTGGGAGATCAACGAGAATGATGCATTGTGAAACACTAAGAACATTAAAGATATTGTTACTTCTAAGTTCAAAGGAAAAATATGGTGTGAGAAAGATTTAGCGGCTAAAAGAAAATTAAGTTATTATAAGAAGGTCATTAACCCCACCCTAGAAGATGAAATGTATCTCTCTATTTTAACTAGCTCAAAGAAGAAAATTAATATAGCGAAGATTACAATGAATTCTCATGAGCTCCATAGTGAAATAGGTAGTTCGGTAGTTCCTAAAACACCATGGATGAAAAGGATCTGCCATATATGTGAGAATAGCAACATCAAGGATGAAAACCACTTCCTCTTATAGTGCCCCACTTACAACCACATTAGATCTCAATTTCACAATCTGTGTTACAATACTGACCTTCCTAGCCTTTACAATGTCAAAATTATAGTGAGCTTGGGAGACTTCTCTCCAACGTTTTTGACCATAGGAATAAAATCTTAAATCAAAATAAATAATTTGTTTCTTTAGGTCTGATAGACCAATGTTTGGTCTCACAGGACGTTAACCATCATCATGATCATCATCATATATAAGGCTATTTTGATAAAAGTGAATTTTTTTTATTAATTTACATTTAAATTTACATTTAAATTTTAATTTTAATTTTAAATTTAATATTTTAATTTAGTTTTATTAAATCTTGGTTAATAAATTGATTTAAATATTAAAATATATAAGTTATTTTGATAAAAGTGATGTTTATTTGAGTAATTAAATTAAAATTACAATTAAAAATTTATTCTTTTTTATTTAAATTTGGTAATTTAAAGTTAAATTTAAATTTAAAAACTTACTTTTTAATTTAAATTTATAAATCTGTGCTAATACATTAATTTAAATATAAAAATATATTCACTTATTTTGCTAAATGTCACATTAATTTGGGTAATTTGAGAAAAGTAAAATAATAAAAATTGTATATTAAAAAAATTTTCTACATAGCATTATTTTATTAATTTATTATTTTTTCTTAGTTGGATATTTTTGAGTTGAAATTTTCTCTAATCACTAGATACATGCCATTTTACATGACATATTAGAATATGTGTCAATATATTGGACAATGTGACGTGAAGAATGTGTGCATGAAGGAGCATTCTTGGAGGGCACACTTGCATTCATTGGGATATCCTCTCACAAATAGATTTATATATATTCGGGTCTATGCCATTTTAAATGGAAAATTGGAATATGTATCAATGTATTGGACCTCCACTTCATGGGTTTGTTCTGAATGAGCATTCATTGAGGGAAAATTTGAGTTCATGGACATATAGTCTCATAAATAGATTAATATAAGTTTTTAAATATTTTATTTTACATGATATATTAGAATATGTGCCAATTTATTATATAACCTGAGATACTCTTAGAAATAAATTTATAGGTTATATTTTCCACCCAAGTGAAGAAAATTTTAAAGAAATATGGCATATTGGAATATGTGTCAATGTATTCGACAAAAAAATTTCAAAAAATCTTCAAAAAACTCTAGGGTACCTAAAATTATGAATTTACACAGCTTTTACTTGGATTTACAAAAATCCTTGCCATATGTTTTGAGAATATGGCCTCGATTTATATAACTTTAGGGAAAAAAAAGCATAATTGTTAGACTATAGCTATAAAGACACCCCAAAATGGCCCTATACCATAAGGATCATTTTCCTAAGGAACATTTGGGTCCATGACATATTCTCTCACAATAGATTCATATACATTGGGATCTAATCCTTTTTAAATGGAATTATATTGGAGTATCTTCTTACATGTAGGGGTTGCTTAGTGTTGTTGACCACTTGTTTTGAGTTGTTGGACTCAATTATGAGGTAGTTATTTGGGAAATGTTTTGGCGATATAGACTCAAAACGTATGATTCCAAGAAATAGCTACAGGATTTTACATAATTTAAACCCAAAGATATGCCAAAAAAAACCTTCCAAAATGTAAGGAATAGCTACCTAATTTAAGACAATTTAAACCAATATAGTTAAAAACCTTCCAAAATGTAAAATATATAGACTTATGAAATTCGTTATGTTAGCTTTGACTAAGTTGTTGATGTACTTATCATCTTCTTTGACTACACAGTCATTAGATAGACTCATTTATTGTGCCACATATGCCTATATGCCCATTTGTGATTTAGTGTGTTCACACTAGTGTATATTTGCAGGTGATGGTAAGTGCCCCACATCAAAATAAGTTGAACTATTAGTCAAATGCTGAGTTTTAAATATGTGAAATGACTAGTTTTGTGAAGACACAACATACAAAAATTTCTATAAGTGGATTTACATATTTTGAATATTATATAAATGTGTGCAGATGTGAATGGAAATGCAGTTTAAACAAATTGTAAATGAGTGAGATTGGAGGCATAGATTTTATGGGCTCAAATCTAATGTTTTGAGTTCATTGTTACTAGAAACAGTGGAAATTCTATAAAAGAGTGTGTCTAGTTTGTAATATTCTCTTTTTTTGATATGGTCAAAATGGATAGAATCTTCCCAAGGTGTTTTTGCTCATGGTATGGACCCATGGTATTTATCTTCATTTTCCTATGAAAAAAATAAAATAAGGCTTCTAGAGAGTTCACCTAGCCTTTAAAAAAGGGGGTAAGAACTAAGCATTGGGGGCATGGTGAGTCTATCTATCTATTTTTGTTTTATTTGAGAACTTGGTAGAGGTGAGTTCCAGTTTTGATCCCAGATACCAAAACCCCTGTGGGTGTAATTGTCTGGTGGATCCATTCAATGTACACCATTGTGCTAGTGTTTAGATTTGTTAACATTGTGAAGTCTTGCATGCCATTTGCAGGAATTACAATCTTATTGTATGGGCATATGTTATTTTCAGCTAATAATATAAATAAAGGACTGCATTTCCTTAAGATCCCTTGTGTTCTGTGCTTGGCATGTCAATGCTTCATTTAGAAAATTAAATGAAACATTAACATTTAGTTGCTGAATGCTGGTAGCATTAACAACTTGCCAACAATTTGTTTGCAATACACACTTAACATAGTTAGTCTTCCATGACCAATTTCTCAAGATGTTTTGCCGATTTTTTTTTGAGATCACCACTTATATTTCCCCATGGTTTGACTACAATGTCAAGCTTGAAGTTGTATGGGTACATGGTATTCAAACAGAAATACTTATTTATCTGAGTGTTCCTTTTTATTTGTAACTAGTTGGAATTGAAGAATAAGAGAAAATCTAAGTGAAGAAATATCAATGAATTGATTACTACCATGGCAGATCACCTAAACAATAAGAGGTAAAGAGAAGATAGTAAAGGAGGTCATTATCAAATATTGGATGGCAATTTACAGATTAAGGAAGAAAATGGACAACATTAGGCCATGGAAAACACCAAGAAGCTGAGGGAAAATAATAAAGAAGATCACTATCAAACAATGACAGGTAATTTACAGCAGGTGGAAGAAAATGGACAACAACAGGCAATGAAAAATCACTAAGAGCATGGGGAAGAAAATCAAACAAATCTAGTATCATGGGCACCACCAAACATAGTCACCAGTGCAAAGGATTTATGCGGTGATGTCCAACCTCATGAATAGAATCAAAAAGGAATAATGGTAAGGGATTACTCCTCTCTTAATAGTTTTGATCTGCTCCATGAATAAGAGTTTGGTAGCAATGACAAAAAGCTACCAAATGTTTTTCGAGAGTATCATGTAGCTGCATTCACTAATGGATTAGGTAACATAAAAGTTGTGGTGATAACACATAGCACAATGTGTTATATTCATATCACGAGGATTGGTACATGTAAAGTTTCGTTCACTCTAAATTTAGATTATGGTAATGATGGAAAACCCCTTGTGAACCAGCGTCTACATATAGATAATAACAATGATGGCCGGCCCATTATGAGCAAGCTACCATGGACATCCTGGTTTTATCTTTATAATCTGCATAATCAGCCTTTGATAATGGTTACTGAGCGTCCGCAAAGGATTATAAGCATTCAAATTGAATGCATAAAAAAGGGAGCTACAACCCACACACAATTGTTCCACGCCAAGTCCGTAATATCTAATTAGGAATTTGATATGCCAAATTGTAGGGCCATGATTTATAGTCTGTCAGAAGGGGTGTTCGAGCTCTTTGAATTGAAAAAGTATAGTCATCTGTTTACAATTGCACAACCAGATAGAAATTTAACAGCAGATCCAAGTAAACTTCCTGAATTTACATTTGGAAGCCCAGGAAATACTGAAATAGTGATCTATCAAAAGGTCAAGGGAAAATCCATTGTGTTCATTATTTATTCCAAAAGCAATAGAACTTTCTGTAAAGAATTTTTCCTGGAAGAGGGTTGTGCAGATTCGTTGCACTATGTGGCTATAACAGAATGGTTGTGCAACTCAGAGTAATGGGTGTTATATACCTAGGGGGGATAATATGGGCTACCAAGGGAGGTACCCAAAGTGTCAGATATGTGGACTTGTATCTCTGTATGTATTCTTCAATAGTGGTACCATTATCATTTCCTGTAAAAGCTTCCTTGCTAGAAGCCATGAAGGTTTGGAAAAAATTCACTTACTTGGCTAAAATTTGAAATTGTCACAGTTTAGTCAATATTTCTGAGAATCCCTATTATGACCTATTTTTAGAAATCAAATAGTCATTCTGCATCTGCCCATGTGATAGAAATCTCTATCTAGCTATTGGAATTTTAGATCTACGCTGCAACTCTCCCGCCGTCACCAAAATTTCTCCAAAAATAGCTGATTTTAAATCAGTGATATCTCCTTCATCTGGACTCCTATTCAACTGATATTTTTTTTGAAATTAGTTTTTTTTTCACAAAGATTCCATATCTACAATTAGATTTTGCAGATCTTGGACCACGACGTCTAGATCTGCGCCACAAACTTGCTACCTCGAAAAATTGTCTGCAACCCCACTGATTTTTAAATCAACGATATCGCCTTCATCCAGACTCCGATTCGACCAATTTTTTTTTTGAAATTGGATATTTTTTCACATAGAATCCAGATATGCAATTATATTTTTCATATATGGCACCAAATCGTATAGATATGATCTACAAACTCGCCACCCCCGAAATCCTGCAAAAAAAAAAAAAACTCCACTTTTTTGCACAAGAAAGTGCTATGATACCAATTGTTGTAGCTCTAATACCACTTGTTATAACTCTGATATGAAAATATAGCTTTGATACCACTTGTTGTAGATCTAACCCAGAAATATTATAGATCTGATATGGAAATATAGCTCTGATACCAATTGTTGTAGATCTAACCCAAAAATATTATAGATCTGATATGAGAATATAAGATAAGACAAATAAACCCAGAAATAATATGAAATTATTCTTTATTGATCAAACCCTTAAGGTAGGGCAACACCATACATTCACTTCTTAAGGAAAGATAACACTGCCCAAGCCATGTGCCTGTACATACAATAATCCTTGACAATATTTCTTCACTTCTCCATGTGGAGTCTCTAGCCTCTATATAGGCCTCATACATGCAATACCATGAATCATTACCATGGTTCCCTCATACCATCAACTAATACCATGGGCCCCTTACATTATTATTAACTACTTGTGGTCCCTTACATGACATGGGTTAACCACCTTATTTATTACTATGGCCCATCGCATTATTACATTATTACCTTGGGTACCTCCCTTGGTACCCCATATTATCCCCCCTAGGTATATAACAATGGGGCAGCTGGAAGTAATGGATATTAGTGGTCAAATTCTTGTTTGCATAAGGAAAACAAATATTCGCATGACATTGCAGGCGTATTACTTACATAAAGTTTCCAAGTTCATTAGTTGGGACTGTTCTGGCCGAACAGTTAATGTTTCTAATTTAGGAGGAAAGATTTTAGTGTTGGGAATATCTGATAATTCCAAAACAAACTACTGAACAGAGAACAATGCTCTGTTTTTCATAGGGAAGCTAAAAACTGTTTGCTGAAGAACAAATCTTTTCACACACATAAAAAAAACTTTGTATTCAATAATAACACTGCGTGTTACACAAAAAAGATCTTCCTCTAATACAGGTATTCTCCAAGAACGCTTCAGTTCCACAAAAAATTACTCTATCTCAGCTCTGTTGTGCATAAAAGTTTTCATTTACACTGCTGCATATTCCATAAAACAAAACTCCATCTCTGCTGAAAAATTACTCATCTTCAGCACTGTTGTGTATTACATAAGAAAACACTCTGTTTCAGCTTGCTATGTATTACAAAAGAAAACCTCTATTTCTGCTGAAAAACTACACACCGCTGTGTAAAAAATTCATTCACGCACGTTGCTGCGTCTTTTCTTTCATTAACTACAAAAACAAAAAAAATGACAATACATATTACTTGTGTTGTATTCCCATGAATTAAAACTGGTTTCAGAAGTGGGATGCAAATTGCGGTTGTTTCGCTTCGAGATTTGCATGTTGTTCTTAGTATTTCAACAACTGATTTGCGTGTTGTTATTAGTGTTTCAGCAATTGCAAAATTAGTTTTGCAATCTACAGGTAGTTTTAGCAACATAGACTTGCATGTTTCTTTTACTGTTTTAGCAACACGGACTTTGAGATAAATTAAAAACAAAACAAAAATTCTACCTACATTCAACAACCGTAGTAAATTACCATCATTCCGTAAATGACCACCATTCCGTAATAAATCGCTATTTAATGGTGGATTCAGGCAAGGACTGGTGTTGCAGCTGTTTAATGGTAGATTCGTCAATGCAGGGGTATGGTGGCAGATTCATTAGTGCAGGGGTATGGCAAATGACTAGCCCTGCAGTCGAAAATAATATATAAACACTCCCCTTTAGTTTCAACTGCTGGGTTATCACTCATACCCAAACATTTCCTCAAAAATTCAAAACTTTTCCGCCCCAATGGTTTGGTCAGAATATTTGCAACCTGCTCTTGAGTTCTACAATGTACTAAAACAATTTCTCCATTGTTTACCAATTCCCTGATGTAACGAAACTTTTTGTCAATGTGTTTCATTCTCTTATGAAACACAGAATTCGTGGATAATGCAATAGCTGAGCTATTGTCACAAAAAATCACAGTTCCATTTACTTGCTCTTGGCATAAGCTCCTTACCATCCTTCTCATCCAAACTTCTTGACATGCTGCTACTGTAGCTACCACATATTCTGCCTTTTCTATAGACAATGCTACAATAGGCTATTTTTTAGAAGCCCATGAAATGGCTCCTAAACCCATGTGAAAAACATAACCGGATGTGCTTTTCCAATCACCTACACTTCCAGCCCAATCACTATCAGTGTATCCAATTAAATCTGAACATTTTGAGGCAGTGTATAAAATGCCAAACCTTTTAGTACCTTTCACATACCTCGGAATCCTTTTTGTTGCCTGCCAATGTGCTCCTTTTGGCCTCTCCATGAATCTGGAAATTAAACTAACAGCATGCATTATATCCGGCCTAGTTGTAGTCAAATACATGAGACTACCAACTATGCTCTTGTACAAACTAGGATCAAAATCCTTCCTGCTATCCTCTTTGCTGAGTTTTAATCCCATCACTATGGGAGTGATTGCTGCTTTTCTCTCGTGCATATTAAATCTTTCCAACACCTCATTAACATATTTTTCTTGTGAAATAAAAATCCCATTTCCATTCTATTCTACTTCTATTCCTAAGAAGTATTTCAGTAAAACCATGTTAGTCATTTCAAATTCTTCTTTCATGACTATTTTGAAACTTTCAATAAGATAATCATCATTACGTGTGAAAATAACATCATCAACATATAACAAAACAATTAGTATTTTACCATCCTTTTCTTTGATGTAGAGGGTGGGTTCTCCCTCACACTTTTCAAATCCATTTTCCAGTAGATAGGAATATATCCTATTGTACCATGCTCTTGGTGCTTGCTTCAATGCATAAAGATCTTTCTTCAATCTGCACACTTTGTGCTCTTGACCTTTCTTTTCATAGCCTAGAGGTTGTTCAATGTAAACCTCTTCCCTTAACACTCCATTTAGGAATGCTGACTTCACGTCCATTTGATAGATTTTCCACTTGTTTTGTGCTACTATGGACAACACTGCTCTCATGGTTTCCACTCTAGCAATCGGTGCAAAAGTTTCCTCATAGTATCTCCCATATTGCTACTTATATCCTTTGACAACAAGTCTTGCCTTGTGTCTTTCTATTTTGCCTTCAGCATTACTCTTTGTTTTGTAGACCCATTTAACTCCAATGACTTCTTTTCCTTTTAGTAGTTCAACTAAATCTCATGTCTTGTTTCTTTCTATGGCATTGATCTCCTCATCCATAGCTTCTATCCATTTTCCTATCTTTAATTGCTTATTCAAAGTGAACAGGGTCATCAATATGACAGTATAAAGAAAACAAATATTTCATACCTTCATTCGTTGCCTCTTGTTCATAAATGTCACTTGAATTTCTGAATTTCTTACCTCTTTCATTTGGTGTACAAGTGCTTGAAGAAGCACTTGAATTTCCTCCTTATGGTGTGCTTGGAGAAGCACTTTCATTTCTCCTCAAGGGTGTCTCTTGCTGCCCTTGTGTTGGTGCTGATGTTTAGAGTGTTTCAGCCATCTCCTCATCATCTTCATCATGTGACAAACAACTTTTAACATTCATTGTTTTCTCTATGCTTCCATCCCAAGCTTCCTCCTCAATGAACTGAACATCTCTACTCACAAAAAACTTCTTGGTGGATGGTTTATAAAACCTATAAGCTTTGGATTCCTCACTGTATCCAATGAAAATACATTTCTCCCCTTTGCTATCCAACTTCTTCCTCAGCTGATCTAGAATGTGTGCATAAGCCACACATCCAAAAACTTTCATGTGGGTGACTCCTTGCTTTGTCCCACTCCATGCTTCTTCCAACACTATGTTCATGACTGCTTTTGTAGGGCATCTATTCAAAATATACGCTGCACAGTGTACAACTTTAGCCCAATAATCATTTGGCAAATGTTTTGCCTTTGGCATACTCCTCGCAATATCCATGATTGTCCTATTCTTCCTTTTGACAACTCCATTTTGCTGTGGAGTGTACCTAGTGGTAAACTGCTTATGAATTCCATTTTCTCTACAAAAATGTAGAAATTCTTTGGAAATATACTCACCTCCTCTATCAGTTCTTAGAACTTTGATATGCAACCCAATTTGGTTTTCCACAAGTGCTTTGAAATTGCAGAATCTTTCAAACACTTCACTTTTGTTCTTCAAGAAATAAACACAAGTTTTTCCAGTAAAATCATTAATAAATGTTAGCATATAGCGGTTGCGTGTTGAGTCCCTATAATACTAGTGATTACCCCATTACTATTGTAGTTATACCCCTTATTAATATTGTTGTGCCCCTATTGCCCCCATATTGTTATCACTGTGCCCCATAGAATCCCTCTATTGTTATTTTTGTGGCTTTATATTATTATTGTTACGTCGGCTAGATTATATTGTGACTCCTTAGACTCCTATATATAGAAAGGAGGTTTTGTCATTTGTATCATCCAAGAATTGTTCATTTATGTAATGTAAAGGAGGTTGCCTCCTTGAAGAGGCTAAATTCTAAGGCGTTGATCTATCTTTTCTATCTTTTCTTGAGCTGGTTTCATAACATTTGGTATGAGAGCTTTGGATTCTAGGGTTTCGCTGCTCCAAACAGGTCATCATGGAATTTTCGCTATAACCTTTTTCTGTGATGTTTCAGAAGTTGCAAAAAAACAAATTTGAGAAGAAATCGCTCTAAATCTTGGGTTTGAATTTCAGATCTTTTCGCGCTATATTTGCGGAGATATGATCTGAGGAAGTTGGTCTTTTTGCAGACTCTTGAATTACATTCCAAACAGGTGACCTGGGGAAAATTGTCATAACTTTCTCTCTAGGGATCGGATTGAAATTTCGTCAGAAGATATAGAAAGAGGACGGACTGTAGTTTCTTGTATGCATTTTTCAGATCCAAAAGTCGAAACAGTGACTCGTGGCACGTCATACCAATTCGCTCTACTGAACTAATCTATAATCAAGTAACTGTGGGAGATTTTGCATAACGCTTCCTTGGAGAATCCAATTCGGGTCAGACTTGTGGCATTGGAAAGAGGACATAGAGGGCTACTACAGGTCAAAAATTTAGAACTAGATGATTGGAAAGTATAGAGATACATCAGAGGCAATATTGAGCTCCTACAAAGTGAAAAAAGGTGTGTAGATTTTCTTAAATTTTTGCTTAAGCTTGGTTTGAAAATTTATTTTGAAGGAATTCAAAGGGAATAGTAGATCATTATTATTGGTAACTGATGCCCCGAGGAAATAAAATGGAAACACCTAGTAAGGAACCCGAAATCTCTAGCATGACTCATGAAGAAGAGGAAGAAATGCAACATGATATATCAGAATTACAAGACCAAGTGCAACAACTGTCCCTTACACAAAAAGGAATAGAATCTAAGATGGATGGTTTAAAGAAAAATGTAGAAGCTAAGATGGATGGTTTAAAGAAAGGTGTAGAAGCTAAGATGGATTTTTTAAAGAAAGGCGTAGAAGCTAAGATGATTGACGTTGAAGCTAAGATGGATGATTTGAAGATAGATTTGAAGACAGACATGGATGAATTGAAGATAAATATGAATAAGTTGCTACAAGAAATGGGCACTAAGGGTGAAAGGGTACTAAAGGAAACTCATGATGAGAATAAAATAAATGTTAATCATGATTCTGTAGATGCTAATGTTGGATCAAAGACTCACCATATTCCAAAAATCGATATGGGGAAGTTTGATGGCAAGGATCTGGCCACATGGATATTACAGATGGAGCAATTCTTCGATCTCAATAATGTGCAAAACACACAAAAGATATGTATGGAAACTTTATATTTGGAACCAAATCAGTTTGTATGGTATCAATGGCTTTGCTCTCATAAAGAATCTATCACTTGGGTAATTTTTACAGAAGAATTGATAACACATTATGAGGATACAAAAAGCAACACTTTTTTTAGCCAATTGATAAGTCTCAAACAAAAGGGTTCAATAATGGAGCACATCGAGGAGTTCCAAAAATTGAACATAAGGGTAAAAGATATTCCATAGGAGCATAGGATTGATTTGTTCATAGGGTGTTTAAAGGATAATATCCAACATGATGTTCGCCTTTGGGAACTTGATTCATTAGAGAAGGCATTCAGGTTAGCAAGAAAAATGGAAAGCAAAATTATGGCAACCAAGAAGCTACCACTCACAACTATAAAGACGGAAGTGTTGTTGCCCCTAGTCTTCTACAACCTACAAGGTTGACACCACAAAAATTGGAAGAAAAAAGAACAAAAGGGCTTTGTTACAGTTGTGATAACAAATACACTAAGGGTCATAAGTGTGCTGAGAAGAAATTATTCTACATAGATTGTGAAGAGGAAGAAGAAAAGGAGCAACAAAGGTCAAAAGAAGAGGATATACTCCAGGAGCAAAGCCTAGATGAAGAACAAATAAATCCAACCATATCTTGTAATGCATTGGTGGGAATTACCACTCCTTAAACCATCAAGATAGAAGGACAAATCAAGAAGAAAAAGGTAATAGTTTTGATTGGTTCAGGAAGCACCCACAATTTTATTAATTGTAAGGTAGCAAAAGAATTGAATTGCTTCCTATATCCAACACTAGAGTGTTAAGTGATGATTGCAAATGGAGGAACAATAAATTGCTCTAGAAAGTGCCATAATATCAAGCTATCCATGGGAGAATATGTATTGACTAGCCCGATGCTTTCCATTCCAATTGGAGGTGTTGATGTTGTACTAGGAGTTCAATGGCTACAATCCTTGGGTACAATAGCTTTTAATTTTCAAGAGCTTTTCATCAAATTTTTTACGGAAGGAAAGGAAGTTGAATTAAGGGGTATTGCAGGGAAGCCAGGAAAGATAATAAGCTCTAATGGTATGACAAAGCTTCTAAAAAAGGAGCAAAGAGGTGTAATTTCACAATTATGTTCGCTAGATGTTTCCACATCGGAATCATCTATTTATCCAAATCTCCAAAAAGTCTTGGACAATCATTCCAAGGTATTTGAGACTCCCAAAGGTCTCCCCCCTATGCATGATCATGATCATGCTATTCATCTGATTCCAGGAAGTGTTCCTCTGAACATCAGGCCGTACAGATATCCCTATGTCCAAAAGAATGAAATTGAACGTATGGTTCCAGAAACGCTAGAGGCTGGTATAATTCAACCGAGTCAAAGTTATTTCTCTACTCCAGTAGTATTGGTGCACAATAATGATGGATCATGGCGCATGTGTCCAGATTATAGGGAGCTCAACAAGCTCACTATTAAAGATCAGTTCCATATTCCTCTCATTGATGAATTACTCGATGAATTGCATGGATCAATTTACTTCACCAAGTTGGATCTTCGTTCAGGATATCATCAAATCAAAATGAAGATTGAAGACATTTAGAAAACAACATTTAGAACTCATGAGGGTCATTATGAATTTTTGGTCATGCCTTTTGGCCTTACCAATGCACCTTCAACATTTCAAGGTTTGATGAATTCAATTTTCCAACCATTCCTTAGAAAATTTGTGTTAGTATTTTTTGATGATATACTAATCTACAGCAAGTCTTGGAAGGATCATGTTGAACATGTTGACAGGGTGCTACAACTATTGGAGGAGAAACAATTATATGCAAAAAGATCCAAATGTTTCTTGGGAGTCCAGGAGGTGGAATATCTGGGTCATATTGTATCTCATGAAGGAGTTAAGGTAGACCCTAGCAAAATTAAAGCCATTAAGGAATGGAAAATCCCCACATCAATAAAGCATCTACGAGGATTTCTCGGGTGACAGGGTATTATCACAAGTTTGTTAAGAATTATGGGAGAATAGCAGCACCTCTAACAACATTATTGAAGAAAGATGCATTTTCATGGACTCCAGAAGCAACAAAGGCCTTCGAACATCTTAAAGAGGATGTGCCAAGCATCGGTCTTAGCTACACCGGACTTCACAAAAACCTTTATTGTGGAATGGTGATGCTTCAGAAAATGGAATTGGTGCTGTTCTAATGCAAGATGAAAGACCCATTACTTTTGAAAGTCGTCCAATCAAGGGAAAGTTTTTACACAAAGCTATTTATGAGAAGGAAATGTTGCAATACTCCATGCACTTAAGAAATGGCGACCCTACCTAATGGGAAGACACTTCAAGGTAAAAACGGATCATGATAGCCTTAAATACTTTTTAGAACAAAGTTTATCCTCTGAAGAGCAACAAAAGTGGGTCACAAAGATGTTGGGTTATGACTTTGAAATCATCTACAAAAAAAGGAAGCAAAATGTGGTGGCAAATGCACTCTCAAGAAAGGATGAGGATGTGGAAGCATTCTTGTGTGCCATTTCTATTATCCAACCAGATTGGATAAACGAAGCAAGGGAGGAATGGAAGAATGATGAAGAAGTGTGGGCACTTATTCGAAAATCACAACAAGATTCCATTACGTCTGATACATTTAGCTGGCAAAATGATTCGTTATGGTACAAAGATCGCTTAAACCTCTGTAAGAATTCCCAGCTAAAAAACAAAATATTCTTATGGAATTGCACACTCCTCCCTTAGGAGGGCACTCAGGATTTTTAAAAACTTACCACAGGGTTAAGAAGGAATTTTTTTGGGATGGCCTTAAATCAGATATTCAAAAGTTTGTGGAAGAATGTTTGGTTTGCCAACAAAATAAGTTGAAACAATTAAGACACCGGGTCTATTACAACCTTTATCCATCCAAGCCAACGTTGGGAGGAGGTTTCAATGGATTTTATCACAGGTTTACCCAAGTCTGAGGGAAAGAGTGTCATCATGGTGGTAGTTGACAGACTTACCAAGTATGCACACTTTTGTGCATTATCACATCCATTTTAAAGCCAATACAGTTTCTATTGCATTTATGGAAACAATTCAAAAGCTACATGGAAAGCCAAAGATTAGTGTAAGTGGCGGAGATCCCATTTTTTCACTGGAAATTTTTGGACATAATTATTTTCTTGTCTTGGTACTCAGTTAGCTCATAGCTCATCTTCTCATCCTAATTTGAATTTGAAACTACCTGAAAAGGGTTTGCAAGGTATTTAATTTAGTAGTAAACATGTTTAAAAGATTCCCATGTCTTGCAGTAAAGAAACAAATATAATTTTCAGTTGTTCATGATCCATTCAAGCATAGAAGAATTATTTTCTTTTACTGTTTAACACATCAAAAAGAATTTGTTCTACAAAATAAATCAACCATAGATGCAAAAGAAGTTGATGAAGCAGTTCACCCCTCTTGGGCTACGTCTGCTGGGTCCAAGGCTCCCAAATGGGTCAGTCCTCGTTTTAATTAAATGATCAAACTGAATTTACAGCTGAATAGAAGTCTCTACAGGAAATAGACTATAAAATTGGATTCAGAACACATGAATCCTTCAGGATTGACTGTTGGTTCACCTCCAATGGATACCTGCAACCTGAAACAGTTCTCTCAATACTGGGCCCTAGTGGCTCCTAGAACTTTCACGGCTCCAAAACCTATGCAAATGGCCTCTTATGGCTGAAAGACCTATGCCAATGGATTCAGAACGTCCAAAATACCCAAAATCAAAAACAAAATCGTCCAAAACTGCCTTTCCTAGCCAACGTTATGGCCATTTAATGATAACTGCCAGTTTCCCCTGAAAGAACTCCAGCTAACTTTAGTGGAGGCCAGTTAGCTCTGCCAAATCGGGGCGTCCACCAAATTTTGGCGCCACCACCAAAAATTCCACCAATTTCACCTTAACCGCCGGCTAAACTTCCGCATGTGACCACGTGGATGGTTTGGCAGTTTGCATAGGATTCCACGCTCGGTGGTTAGTTGCTAGCCCTTGGATCCTGAGTGCTTGATCATATGGAATGGGAGGGGTTGGCCCCCCAAATCCCCCCCACCATAATTCAAACATTAAATATAACCTCATTCCATTGACTTTCAAGTCATACGGTGGTGGTGTATTGGGAATACGTTGGAGTTGTGGTGGGTAGGTCGGGGGTTCAATCCACCACCCACCAAATTTTTTTTACATACGTGCCCACCTTGCTTATGTCAGCTGATGTCATTCTGGGCCACGTGGCAGCCTCCAGGCTTGCCACGTGGCAGCCTTTGATTGGCCCGTCCGAACAAAATATTCCATGGAATGTTCTGTGGAATATTCTTTTTTAATTTTTTTTCAAAATTCAAAAATTAAGGGTCATTGGGTGATTTTGTTTTTGACATAACTTTCACATACGACGACCATTTTTCGAACCATTTATGGCACTGGAATCAGGAGGAAGAGATCTATCCGGCTGTTTATGTTTGAGCCAATTTTGATCACTTTCATTTTTGAGCATTTTTCGACACTTGGGACATGAGCCCCTGATCACGCCTCCCCATTGGAAAGCTTTTGGACCCCAAAAGCCTTCAACTACCTATTAAAGAGGTGAGGGTACAATGCCCTCACTCTATCCACCTCCATCCACTTTGCCTTCTTCGGTTTGCTGCCTTTGAGACTAACCCGAACATAATCGACATTGCCCCTCCTTGAAGTGCGTGTCCTTCTGTCAAGGATTGTATCTTCTTTCAGCTCATGTAAATATTCTGGCAAGAAATCTTCTATAGATGGCAGCTGAAAAATGCTTTCATGATCAGCGATCAAAGGAGGTTCATACAAACGTAAGTTCTCCACATTAACAACAGAATACATTTGCATTTAGGAAGGCAAATCTAATTGAAAAGCATTATTTCCAACGTTCTTGAGGATTTTGAATGGACCATAACGAATACACTTCAGTGTTTTACCTTCTCCTTGCATCCTTTCCTTACTAATGTACAACCATACCTCATTCCCTTCTTGAAACTTGTGATCGACTCTAAGCTTGTCGTGTCTTTCCTTGTACTTGCCCTGACCTTTCTCAAGCTGTTCTTGAATTTGCTGATGTGTTTGCTGAATTATTTCAATGAATGAATGAGCTTTGTCAACATCACTATGTCCCTCAATGGCGACATCTTTCTCAAGAATGAAATCAAGAGGCATTTTGGCAGTAACCAAAACAAGCTTCAAACGGTGAAGTGTTTGGGAGATGTGTTTGTTTCTGCATGGTTGTAAGCATGTTGTATGTAATGCAAATGTTCATCC
>APFE031142441.1:57529-72076 GCA_000404065.3 Pinus taeda | reverse complement strand
TAAAGGAGGTTGCCCCCTCGAAGAGGCTGAATTCTAAGGCGTTGATCTATCTTTTTTATCTTTTCTTGAGCTGGTTTCATAACATTGCTTGCAATTGATGGAGTTTGCATCGATCCACATAAATCTAAGTGGACAATCTCTAAGGGTGCTTTTTCACTTATGCTTTTCCCTGATGGAAAACTTTCTCTGTGTTGTTTCCCCAAGATACAACCTTCACAAAGGCTATCTAGTTTGTCTATCAATGGTAATCCTGTTACCGTTCATTTTCTATTCAACAAGTTAAGACCTCCAAAGTTGAGATGTCCAAATCTCAAGTGCCACAACCAATTTTCATCCTTTGGTTCGCTTTGGAAAGCCTCTTAAGTCATTGCTACTATTTCTTCTCCATTTTTTAAATCTACTTTCATTCTGAGAGGGAACATCCTATTCCTTGTCATCTTCACTTCAATAATATATTGTTTTCTGGGTATTTTATCCATGATGGCGCATACATCATTCACAATGAAAACATTGTACCATTTTTGAATAAACTGTCCAATACTTAAGAGGTTACATTTCATTCCAGGAACACAATAAACATCTGCTATGGTTTTGTTTTCACCTTTCTTTGTTAAGACATTTACTTCTCCTTTTCCCAGAACAGAAACTTTACTATCAGGCCCCAGTGTGACTTGTGACTTCACACTCTGATCTAACATAGAAAACAGGGCTATGTTTCCTGTCATATGGTTACTGCAACCGGAGTCTAGAAACCATACATCTTCACTCTTTTCTTCGGTCATATCATAGGCTAAAAACAAATTACCTTGAATGATATTTTCTCTAGTGAAATTTGCACTATTTCTATTACTCATATCATGTTGCTTCTTCCTACATTCATTTGCATACAATAGTGAAATTGGACATTGGATTTATCATAACTTTGTCCTTGAGCATGATGTTGTCCACTTTGTTGGTTGTTGCCTTGGCCTTGGCTCTGATTTGGATTACTGCCACTTCCTTGAGCATTTGTTGGATTGTTTCTTCCATCTCTATTTTGGCTTCTACCTCTTCCTCTCTTGTTTCCTCTGCCGACCTCTTCCTCTTCCAAAGAACATCTGGGTCTTAAAGGCATGCTCTATAGATGAATTTTCATTTCTACTCAATCTCTGCTCATGTTTCATCAGTGATGCATGTAGTTCATCAATTGAGAAGTTTGTGAGATCATTTGCCTCTTCTATGGTGGTCACAATCACATCGAACCTTGAGGGTAGGATCCTAAATAGTTTCTCCACAATCCTCCTTTATTCAAGAATCTCTCCATGAGACTTTATCTGTGTGACCATACCAATCACATGTGTGAAGAATGAGTCAATATTATCTGACTCTTTCATGCATAGATTCTCAAAATCTCTCCTCAACAACTATAGTTTTGTTGTCCTCACTTTCTCCATGCCTTGATAAGCTATCTTGAGAGTTTCCCATGCTTCTTTGGATGACTTGGCCGCTTCTATCCTTCGAAACACACTCTCATGCACTGCTTGATACAAAACGTAGAGGGCTTTGGAATCCTTCTTCTTATTGCTCTTCAACAAATATTTATGTGCCTGAGTTAAATTATTAAACTCATTTTCATTTGTTGGTTCTTCAAAACCATCCTCAACAAATTCCCATAAGTCTTGGGAAGCAAGCAAAACTCTCATAGTTATTGCCCAATAGTCATAGTTTTTCCCATTAAATTGTGGGAGCTGAGTATTACAGATACCCATGGTAGTGCTAACTCCAACCATTCTTGCACTCTTAACTATGCTTCAAATACTTGACTGTGTATTTAAAAATCACTCGCTGTCCTGAACAGTAACACAAAGCAAACTTGAGAAATACCTGGATTCTTTCTTGACTGAGTCTTCACTCTGCTGGAGAAGCTGCTGCAGCAAGAAATCCTTCCTTCAACTTCTTTGACACCTTGAAAGAGCCTCGAAAATCTGTAATACCATGTTGGGAATTTCTGATAATTCCAAAACAAAATACTAAACAAAGAACAATGCTCTATTTTGCACAGGGAAGCTAAAAATTGGTTGCTGAAGAACAGAGTTTTTCACACACATAAAAAAAAACTTTGTATTCAATAATAAGACTGCCTGTTACAAAAAAAATATCTTCCTCTAACAGAGGGATTCTCCAAGAACACTTCAGTTCCACAAAAATTTACTCTGTCTCAGCTCTGTTGTGCATAAAATTTTTCATTTACGGTGCTGCATATTCCATAAAACAAAACTCTGTCTCTGCTGAAAAATTACTCTGTTTCAGCACTGATGTGTATTACAAAAGAAAACACTATGTTTCAGCTTGTTGTGCATTACGAAAGAAAACCTCTATTTTTGCTGAAAAACTACACACTGCTGTGTAAAAAATTCATTCACGCACGCTACTGCGTCTTTTTTTTCATTAACTACAAAAACAAAAAAAATGACAATACATATTACTTGTGCCATATTCCCGTGAATTAAAACTGGGGTCAGAAGTGGGACGCAAATCATGGCTGTTTCAACTTCGAGATTTGCATGTTGTTCTTAGCGTTTCAGCAACTGCAAAATTAGTTTTGCAGTCTACATGCAGTTTCAGCAACGTGGACTTGCGTGTTGTTTTTACTATTTTTGCAACACAGACTTTGAGATAAATTAAAAACAAAAAAAATGCTACCTACATTCAGCAACCGTAATAAATTACCATCATTCCGTAAATGACCACCATTCTGTAATAAATCACTATTTAATGGCAGATTCAGGCAAGGACTGGTGTTGCAGCTATTTAATGGCAGATTCATCAATGCAGGGGTATGGTGGCAGATTCATCAGTGTAGGGGTATGGCAAAGGACTGGCCCTGCAATTGAAAATAATATTTCAACATTTAGTGAGTCTTGAAGACCACAAAATATTTGTGCAGACCTTTTCCCATGGATCTCACATTACAAAATCACACGATATCATCAATTATGTTTGTAAGAGAGCTCGTGATTCCTGCAACATCAATATTAGCAGCATTGTGACAGGACAAAGCCTAGATAAGCTCGGAAAAAATGTGTCAAATTCTTCTGAAATGAGAAAGGAGTTACTCCAGTCTCAAAATAAAGGATTTGCATATGATGAGAGGACTCACAACATTTTCATGACAAATAATCAACGTGTTTGTTGCGTATGTCTAGTAGATTCTATATTGATGTTGATTCCACATTGATTTTGGTTTTCGAAATAACAATAACCAATATGCTGATAGTATAGACTCCCAAGAATCACAATCCTCTGATTCAGAAGAAGATGATGTTACAGATATCTCATCGTTTCAGCAGTGAAGAATCTCAAAACTCCAACCATGAAGTTTCTAATTAAAAATCTAGAGTTATTGAAGTCTAGTGAAGGATATTTGTATCTACTAGTAACAAATTGATTATTTTGAGAAATCTCCATGACCTAATCAAGATTTATTTGAAAATAATTACACATTTAGTGTTTCAACGTGTGTTTTGTTTTTTGAATATGAACCCTCAGAATTACTTGAAAAGCTTTACTCATTCATAGCTGGTATTATGAAGTAGTCAGATACAATCTATTGTTTAATAATGGTATTCACAAGTGTGTTTTAATTATGGTTTTTCTTATTGTATTCTCTTCTGTGATATAATCTATTAGAAAGCCTAAGATTCCTATCAAGAATTTTCCAAGGCAAGTGAAAATGTCGAGAATACCAATGAACATAGACAAAGGAGATAACAGGCCACTGAGATATTAGAATTCAAGCGGTTCCAACCTAAAGTGTTGCTCGCAGATTGATCAAATTCCAGGGCCAAGATGCAAGTTTGATTCAACTGAACACAGGCAAAGCGACACAAGTCAATTGAATATTTTTTGAAAGCCTAGTGTTTAGGGTTTAGGGATTGCAGAAAAGAAATTTTTGCATTTCTTTACAAATTAGGTTGTGTTTAGGGTTTCATATACTTAGGACTCTATGTTTGGAGTGTGAGTAAGAATGGCAGAGATAGGCAAGTCGTAACGATAATAGTAGTGGGGAGTAACAGTAGAGGTGATGGCATCATCTATCATTTTCTTTCTAGTTTTCTAGCCAGATTCTAGTACATAATATTATTTGGATGCATGACTACGCATGAAAACCCACCCATTTGACTATGGTGAATGCTCAATTGTTGTGTGATTAGATTGCAAAACAAATTAAACTTCCATTGATTTTCAGGGTGTCTATATTATAAGGTTTTTCATAGAGAAACCTCATGGTTTAAAGAATGATTTCGATGCACTATTATGGGGATTCGTAAAGGCTATGGCTATTATTTGTTTTAGCATAAAAACATAAGTCAATTATTTCTCTTAGCATATCGATTGTCAACTAATATTTTTAAATGATTTTGATTAGAATTAAAAATTTGGTTACATGAATTTTTTTATTTTATTTTTATAAATTCAATTCAATGAAATCATAAATCTTAATAAGATAACAATTCAAACACTTTAAATTTATTTTGGGTATTAAATTCATATATAATAAAAAATTAATTTAAACAATAGAAATCAACATTTGGTAGCAATTTTATTTCACCATTATGGAACTTTTTAAGCTTAAAAAGCAATAATTATAGTCATAATATAAATATATAGTTTTTGTGACACTGGAAGCTTTTATGAGGAGAGATGTTTTGATAATTTCCAATCCTCACATGGGAATTTTTCTTGTAAAACCATAAAGTGGCTTGTAGGTGGATGCAATAATTTCATTATCCAATGAACTTACAATAAATAAATTTTGATCCTCATCATTTATTTGTGGAATAGTGAAAATTAGTTGTATATCATTGTCATTATCTATCCATTCTTCATTTTCTATTGTTATCAATGTTTTTGCACATGGTACAATGCAAATTTCTTTGTCTATCTTCCATGTGAGATAAAAAGCATGTCCCATGACAAGTAGTTAACCATGGCCTTCCTAAAATTAATGGATGTCCTCCTAAATTATTCTTTTGTGTTAGAATCATGAAATCAAGAGGATATTTCCAAGAATCTAAGGATACATATATATTTTCTAACACACCGTTTGGTTTAATTACAAACCTCTCTCCTAATTGTAAAAATGTTGGTGTGTATTGAAGATTAGGAAGCTTCAATTTTTCCATAGTTTGTTTGTTCATTATGTTTATGGTTTTTCCTAGATAAATGAGTGTGTTTGGTATTTTAGTTCCATTGATATGTGTTTTCACAACTGGGCTTCCTAGGTCTAAATATTTTTGAACTACTGTTTTCCCCATCATGATATGTGCAATTTTCCCCAATAGTTGAATTCTTTTTATTTCTTTTTTTTTCTTCCTCATACTTTAATACTCAATTCCTTAATTGTTTTTACAAAAACCGGTATTTCTTTTATTGCTTGTAATAAACTAATCTTTATACATACATTTTTCAATTCATCTAATGTATCATAATGAGGAAATATGATTTGTTTTTCTACTCTTTTATCGATTTTCAACCTTTCATGAAAATGTGGTATTGAGATAGATACTGAAGGTTGTTCTGTAATATGAGTATTATTAGAATGTGTGAGATTTTTGTCTCTTTCAATGCTTTCTTTCTCAGTAAGATAAATCTCTTCTTCAGAGTTATTATTATGTTTTTGAGAATTCTTTTCTCTTTCGTAAATAACAATAGATGGCTTCTTCCTTTCTAATACTCTACCACACCTTAATTGAACATTATTCATAACCAATGGAGTTAGAATATAAGTTTGAAGATTCTGTCCTTCTAAGTTGTAAACACGTTGTGAAGTTTTATTGTTTGGATTTGGGAGTGGTTGAAAAAGTAATTGATTCGGTCTTTGTGAAAGTGACAAAGAAAGTTGTATATTTGCATTTTGAGCTTGAGCTTGAGGTATCTCGTTGGTTTGAGGGAGTATTGTGGTGGAATTTTTTGATAAGGTGGCAAATATTGTTGATATTGAGAATATTGAGAATATATTCCATAAGGATTTTTCCATCCTTGATTCCAAGATTGTGGTGGTTGAGCCGAAGGCTACCATGGCATAGGTGGATTCCAATTATTTTGTTAAGATTGTGCAAATTGTTGAGGATTAAGACCTTGAGTTTAATTTGTTTGAGGATTTTACCATGATCTTTTGGAAATAATGTAAAGAGGGTCTCCCTGATTTGGCGTTCCTTCTTCACTAAACACAACCTTAAGACCTGGTACAGAGGGTCATTCTTTTGTATCATGGTTTTCTGCACATATAACATGGGTTTCTATGCTTTTTAAATCTAAAGGACATTCACTCACAGCATGTTTCTTTCTACATCTAGGACAAAATATGGATAATGCATCATTTTCGGCTTTCTACTTTTTTTGTATTTTAAGGGTGTCAATTTGCTCACTGAGACTCCCTAAAATATATGTTTTAAAGTTATCAAGCAATTTACGTATTTCTACCCTACTTACTGTCCCGGTTACAGATTTATTTACTCTTGATAAAAGAGGACCCTTTGAACTTTTTCATGTTCTTTATTTACCTCTTGAAATATCTACACATAGATCAAAAATATCAGCAAATGGTAATTGAGAAATATCTACTTTTCCCATTAGATTGAGAAGACCAATCCACTCATTTTTAATAGATTTAAGTAGGAGAGATTTCAAAGTTTCCTCATCGAGATTATTCATTTTTCCCTTTTGATATTATAAACAAATATTTCGACAAAGTCTTCAAGATTCTCATCTTTTTTTTGTACCATTTTGAATACTACATATTTGATGCTATGAGGCATACACTACTCCTTATATTTCTATAAGAATGTATCTTTCATTTTTTAAATTGTCCTTATAGAATTCGTTTCTAACCTCATAATCCATTTTAATGTTGCATCGTTTAAGGTAACAGGGAACAATTATAGTTTTTGAGCATCATGGAGATAATCATATGATCTATATAACACTTGAAATTCAAAGAGAAATGTGTGTGGGTCTTAACCTCTTATTCCATGAAAATTGGGAAGAATAGAGGGTGAGATGTTTTTCATTGTTAATGATGTATCTTCATCAAGGATGGGGAACCCAAAAGGTTTTGGATCTCCTCTTCCTCTACCTCTACCACCCCCTCTTCCACCTTCTATGTTTCCTCCTCCTCCTCGAATCCTATGTTGTTCACCATTTACATTTTCTACTTCTCCTTCTTCTTCATAAACCAAGATGGATTCCTCAAAAGAAATATTTGTTTCTAGAACATGATTATCTAGTTTTTCTTCTAGTTCTTCTCGTTCCTCTATCAATGGTTTGAAGTAAGTTTCTTCCTCTTCTTCTTTAGAAGGAAATTCCAATTTTTGGGATAGAAGTTGTTCTCAAGTTGAAGATAGAAAATTTATTCGAGTTGTTGGAGATGTAGGATCTAGTTCTATCACAATCTCTGTTGATGAAGTTGGTGAAACTTTAGATTGGATTTTGGATCTTAAGACTTCAATTTTTTATGGGTGGTGTGGCACTACGAGGTCATGGTGGAGTGAGTGATGATGTAGGAATTGAACTTCTTCTTCGATCTACAAACCTACCTCTAGAGTCCCTTTTCCTATGCATGTCATGTTTTTATTTGATTTTTTTTTAATCCTTCTATTTACACTTCCTCGGAAACAGTGGCAAAATGTTTGGTCATTTTAATGTTATTAAATTTCAAGCATGAATTAGCTACCGAAGTTGGTAAAGTTATGAAGTGAACATACACTATATATGCAAGAGCATAGGTCTCATGGTGAAAATATAACACAATAGTCACTACCAGGGTTATATGGGATCATGAACGGGGACTGATAGGAAAGTGACAAATTATTGTGTAACAGATGCCCCCTAAAGCATGAAGTGAGAGCTAAGAGCGATGGTTGAAATGCTTTAAGACGAAGCAAGGAGATCATGCAGAACCTTGAGGGATTGACTAGAGGTATCTGAGAGTATGCCCAAGTAGGTGACATCCCACACCAGTATCAATAGCACACAGTGGGGGTGACATACTCGATCCACCATTTACTGACTCAAGTAGTACGAGCAGTGATGTGCTATCATGAGCACCATGTCGAGTAGTCCATAGTTTAGCATTTATAGTTTTTAGGCTTGCGTGCCATGGATGTAATCAAAACATATATTATCTTTTGGGTTTTTGATGTATGACACTCAAACATTATCGACATATATATAAATTCTATATTTCCTATTTACTATGATGCAATGTTTTGTTTTTTCACATGTTACGTAAATGTCTTTCTAACACATAATTAGCTAATGCATTTGTTAATGTAATATGTCTAGGAATATGATGATATGTGATGTAATCAAAATTTCTTTCTAATAGATGAATACACAAATAAATTCTCAATATGTGAGGGTTTCTCATGGAATATTTCCAATTGAGATGAAGAACAACAAGTTGTGAAACAAGGTTAACAACCATTTCCTGAATGTCAAGAGCAATGGCTTCTGATAAGAGTTCAATAACTACAATATACTTAGCAATGTTATGATTTGTTTTACCCAAACAAATACCTTGAATATCAATCAACTCGCCATTAGGGATGTAGATAGCCCATGCCACGGAAGATAGATTTTGGGTACCACGACAAGCACCATCAGCGTAACTAATGTAAGGAGTCATAGACATCTACAAAGCAAGTGAAGACATAATAGGGAGGAAAGCTACCTGAAAAAACACACAAACCAAACTTGCACAAAAATGAATAAAACACTTATGTACAAAAGTAACCATGTTAGATGACTCATACATAGTACTCCTTGAGATACAACCCATTATGAGGCTGATCTAAGGGATTTCCCTTATAATCAATCAACTCATAGGCCCCTTTTTGGATCACACATTTGACAATATAGGGCCCATGCCACATGGGTTAGTATTTACCAACCCTGAGCTTATCATTAGCTTGGTCATATAGTAGGACCAAATCACCCTCAGAAAACGCGTGAGGAGAAACTGACTGATCAAAATGTGTCTTAACCCACTTTTTCTATGCTTCAATGCCTAAAGCAATGAGATGATGGGTTTCATCAAATCATTCCAAATACAAGAGACGCTCTTCATGAGGAGAGGTTTTGGGGAGTAGTTCGACACCCAATTTGAGTGAGGGAATTTCACACTCAATCAATAAAGTTGCTTACAGACCATAGGCGAGTTAGAAAGGTGTGAATCTAGCTGCATATGTGGTTGAGGTTTAGTAGGCTCACAAAGCTAAAAAAAAGCATGAGATGCCAATTTGATTTGTGCCTCCATTGGTATGCTAAAGTATAGTAACTAAGACTTCGTTTACAACTTAAACTTGGTCATTGGCCGGTAATACAGGGTTAAGCCATTGTGACGTAAATCCAACATAGAAGTCAGCTAAGTCCTCATGTAATCACGGAAATGGGAACCATGGTTGGTGAAAATGGCTTGGGGCACTCCAAACCTGGAAATAACATGATTGAATAGAAATTGTGCCACCGTTTTATCATCATCTGAATATGTAGGCATCGCTTTAGCCCATTTGGTGAAGTGATCCACAACAATGATAATATAACCATGCCCCCTGGTTGAACGAGGGTTGCATGTCATATAGTTTACGCCCCATTTGGAAAAGGGACCAAAGGTAATAACAAGGTGAAGGGGAGTGGGTGGGGCACACATTTTTTGATGATAAATTTGGAACTCATGGCATTTGTGAATAGCAAGGATGCAATCCTTGAAGATGGAGGGCCAAAAGTAACCAACATAGAGTATCTTTTGTGTAGTGGCATAGCTAGACATATGACCACCACATGTGCCAGAATGATAGTCATTCAAGACTCTTTCATCCTCCTCGAGAGTTAAATATCAGCGAAGAATTCAATCAATAGCAACATGGTATAAAGTATCTCCAATGATGCGTAAGGTTGGGATTGATGCCTAATGCGTCAGTGATCATCCTTGGTCAACAAATAATAGAAGGTAGAGGTTTGGAGATACACGATGATATCACCATACCAGGGGTCGAGACTACTAATTAGAAAAAGAGTCTCGTTCAATAGTTGCTCATCAGCACTATTAGGAAGAGAATGAGAGGGAAGAGAGAAAATCAACTCAGAAAATACAAGTGATTTCTTGGATTTGGCAGTAGTAAACACCAAATCAAATTAATGGAGGATAAAAATCCACTTGGAATACTTGCCTCCAAGTAACTGACAAGTCAGGATGTAATTCATGGGGTTACACTTAAAAATCATGGTTGTAGTGTGGAGGAGAATATAATACCGAAAGCGCTGAACAACCTGAGTGGGAGCCAAATAAAAATTCTTGACATGAGCATAACGTGTCTCCGGATCGAGGATATTATGGTTGATGTATTAAATAACATGTTTATGACCTTCGTCATCATCTTGCACCAACACCATAGCAATGGTGCTAGAGGCTGCAACTAGATAAAGAAAATAATCGAGATGATAGTTTGGAGGGTGCAACAAAGGAGCATGAATGAGGAAAACTTTTAGGTCATTGAAATATTTTTGGGCAGCCTCATCCCAAATGAATGGAATGCATTGTTTAAGCAACCGGGTTAACACTGAAGCTACCTCAGCACAGTTAGGCACAAAATGATGAAGGAAATTCGCTTTCCCTTGCAGACTCTATAATTGATGCAATGAAGAGGGAGGGGATAGATTGACAATAAAATTGACTTTAAGAGGATCAAGGTGAATTCCATCATTCAAAAAAATAAAACTGAGCAAGTGCCTGGATTCAGCGAAGAAGACACATTTATGTGGATTCAATTGAACTTTGTAGTGTCAACAATAAAGAAAAATTTGTTGAAGATGGTTGGGATGGTCATGGTGCTTATGTGAATGAGCAGGAAGATGATCCAAATAAGGTTGAATGGTGTTTTTAATGTCATGGAATAGTATGACGTCACTCTTTGAAAATTTGACCCAACATTCTTGAGGCCAAAAGGGAGCTTTTTATATACAAAAGTCCCCCACGAATAGATAAAGGGAGTCTTATCTTCATTAGCCAACACAATGTTTATCTGGTTGTAATGAGAAAAACTATCCATAAAGGAAAAATTTTCACTCCTAGCACATTCAAAAATGATCGAGTCTATAAAAGGAGTGGGCCGATTATCCTTTGGACATGCATGATTAAGGTCACAATAATCAACATAGACCTAAATGGTGCCCTGATTCTTTGTCACCAGTACAATATTTGACACCTAATCTGTAAGAGGGATTGGACAAATAAATCTAGCTTTGAGAAGTTTTTCAACTTCCCCCTTAATTGCAACTGCTTTTCTAGGGTGCACTCAACGAAGTTGTTGTTGAACGGGCTTCATGTTAAGATAAGTTGAAATATCATGCACGACTATACTTGGGTCAACTCTAGGAATTTATTCATATGACCATGGAAAAATGTCTCGAAATGATTGAAAAATACGAGTATAGAGATTGATCTCATCAGGAGAACAAGTACCCCCAATATGAACATTTTCAATGATACTTGGCTTAATAGAAATGTCAATGGGCATTGTTTGGGAAATATTGCCCATGTTTCCTTCAAACCAAACATCATGAGTCATAATAGGCATTTGAAGTGGTTGGGATGAGAAACGCGAAGAGAACTTCTCAATACACGTAGACATGACTATCGGGCCAGGAAAGGATGAGGAATGATGATGAGTATCATTCCATGGTGCTTCCTCCAGAGACATTATTTCCATGATATTCTCCTTAGAGGGAAAACTAATAGTTAAGGGATCGATGGAATATGTAGAACCAAGGCACGAGGATTGAGAATATGTGTCAAGAGATGCACTCAAAATAGTATGATTAGTAGGTACTGAAGCTGAAGCCAAAACAATCCCCACATAATTGATCTTGGTGGGGCTTAATGACATGACATCACCATATGTATCAACAAGATGAGGAGAGGAAATGGCCCAAGGATCATACTTAACCAAGATCATGCTGACTAAGGCAACATGTAGAGGTGGGAGAGGAAAAATACCCATCAAGGTGTGATCTTTAAAATTTCTAGCCCCCACACTCTCATAAGGAGTATCGGTGTTCTTCACGTATGGGAAATTGCCATCTGAGGAAGAAGAAGTGAAGAAAGACAAATGTTCAACTATGACAATTTTACCTTGATGGGGAAAAAATCACATACAAGAGAGAAGAGGACACACCATGCATAGCATGGGTCCAACTTTGTCCTACTAGAATATTATAATTACGATTTGCATCGACAATTTCTACTTCGACATGTATTGTCTTGCCTTTCAAGGTAATGGTAAGATTTGGCAGGACACCAAATAGTCGATAATCAAGCCTATCGAAGGATTCCAAAGTGTTTAGTGATTGGTTCAAGGTAGGAGAACCAATTTCCTTCTAACAAGAGACAAACATGATGTAGGTGGAAGCACCTTCATTAATGATGGTCTTGTGAATTGTCTTCTCATTAATGATCACCTAGAGGAGAAAGGAAATCTGATAAGGTAAGCACAAAATGTGGTTTTGTTGATAAAAAAAAATGAGATTGGAGTTAGATGGATCAATACCTCCAATAGCTGACAGCAACAATTTACATTGAGAAGGACATCTTTGAAGGACCTTGAGAGTAGACATAGATGATGGTGCTTGAGTTGTTGGGTTGTGTTATATTCTTTCCACGACTAACCTACATAATGAACTGAGGGGTCAGAGGGGGGGTGGAGCCCCCCCTTCGTTGCACCGATTTCGGAGCGGGGGGGTCACAGGGGGGGCGGCAGCCCCCCTATCCAGGGTGTTTGAGGGGGGCGGGTAGCCCCCCTCTACAGGGTCTGGTGCAGTGCCCCGAGAAAGAATTTTTTTGGACCCTATATTAGGTTGGGCGAACCTACCTATGGTTTTTGGTCCATGGTTTTGGACGCGATGGTTTTTGGTCCATGGTCTTGGATGCTTCAGCATGTATAAATATGTATTGTAACATTGAAAGGAACATAATGAAAAATCAAGATGGTAGTCTCGGTTTTGGGATCCAGTGGGAAATCTCTATGTATATGTGTTTTATGTGTTATTATCTCGCATTTTTATTTTTCCTGTGATTTAGAATTCGTGTGCAGGTAATTTTTGTATAGGGCTAAAACCTACAATTGGTATCAGAGCAGTTTTGGCTTCAAGGGGACACCTTTGTTGCTGAGGGGTTTCGCTCGGGCCTGTGGTAGACCCTGTTCAGTGGGAAATCTGCGAGATCGATTCTAGTGGTGAAAGAAGATGGCGAGCAGCGCAAAGATAGAGATTGAGAAGTTCAATGATCAGAGTTTTGAGTTGTGGAAACTCAAGATGAAGGATCTGTTGGTGGATAAAGATCAGTGGATCGCGGTAGATCCGGGGACTAAACCAACGAGAGTGACCGATGAAAAATGGAAGAAGTTTGATCGGAAGGCGAAGAGCACAATACGATTGTGTGTCTCAGATTCAGTATTGCTGAATGTATCAGGGGAAGCTACGGCGAAGGCTTTATGGGACAAGTTAGGGACTTTGTACCAATCTAAGTCTCTGGTGAATAAACTGTTCCTGCGGAAAAAGCTGTATAACCTGAGGATGAAAGATGAGACTCGGTGACAGAGCATCTGAATGCGTTTAATACTGTGGTAAGTCAATTATCATTTGTTGATATTAAAATTTCAGATGAAGATAAGTGCATCAGTTTGTTGTGTTCTCTACCAGATTCGTGGGATAGTCTGGTTATTGCAATAGGTAGCAATGCAATTGCTTTGCAGTTTGATGAAATAGTCTCAGCCTTGCTGACGGAGGAGATGAGACAGAAACATATGGACAACCAGAATGGTGATGCTTGTCTGTACGAGGGCGGTTGTAGAACAGAAACAAAAATAAGTCATCGAGTGGGAGATCTAAATCTAGAGGGAGATCTAAATCTCCAGGAAAACCTATAAAGGTGGTGTGCTGGAAATGCGAAAAGGAAGGGCATTTCAGAAGGGATTGTAAATCTAAAGCTCCTAATAAAAGAACGGGATCTAATGATGCCCCTTCTGTAGAGGCGAAAACCACCTCAGATGAAGGTGGGGATGTGTACTTGGCTTCTTCAAGTACACATGTAGATCATGAGGCATGGTTAATTAACTTAGGTGCATCCTTTCACTTCACTCCCCATAGAGAGTGGTTCTGCGAGTATGATAAATATGCTGGTGGTGATGTCTTCTTAGGAGATCATAGGAAGGCTAGAATAATTGGTCATGGAAACGTAAAGTTGAAGTTGCAAGGTGGAAGGGTTAGAACCCTTCCGGGTGTTTTGCATATTCCTGCATTGGCCAGAAATCTGATTTCTATAAGCAAGTTGGATGATGCAGGTGTAAAGACAGTGTTCGAGAAGGATACTTGTAGATGGTTCGAGGAGCACTGGTATTGATGCGTGGAGTTCGGATTGGAACTCTGTACAAGCTGCAAGGTAGCACTGCTATTGATGGGTGCAATAGTTCTATGGTTCCTGAAAATGGAGCAGAAAATCTAGTGGTCTCT
>APFE031142441.1:16987-36718 GCA_000404065.3 Pinus taeda | reverse complement strand
TGGTGCAGTCCTTTTCCAGTACGCAGGCTGCAACCTGCAGAGAGCTACAACTCTTTCTCATTTTCCACTCTCTCTTGGAAGGGAGCTACAACCCCCTTAGCTCTTTTACTTCTTTAAGGACCACGTTTCATAAATTTTCAGACTGGATCCATGAACATAAAATAATCATCAAGTACATGTAAATCACCCAATCGCCTTATACAATGAACCAATGAATCACCCAATTCTTCAAAATGCTATAAACAGAAAGGTAATACCTGACATCTAAACCCAGAATTCTGCAGAAATAGATAAAAGACAGTCAACAAATGTTCCAAGATAAGACCGCAACTTCACCAACAGGGGCCTGTGAATATCCACAGCTCTTTTAAGTCTGAACTGCATAGATCCGCACTCTTTTCTTTAGATCCGCATCTTTACTTTCTGACTTACGTGTACATTCGCACTGTGCCTTCTTCTTTCCTGTGTACCTCGCACTCCACCTTTTACTGTGCTGCGTGCACCCCGCGCTATGCCTTCTCCTTTTCTGTGTACCCCGCACTGCGCCTTTGGCTGCGTTGCATACCCCCGCACTGAGCCTTTTACTGCGCTGCGTACCCCCGCACTGCGCCTTCAGATCGCCTGCAAACTTTTAATTAGGGCCAAATTTATAGTCCTTCAATGTGCCATAGTCAGTCAGATCAAAAAACATGCTCATGCGCCCGAGAGATCATGAATCATCAATAGATTCGCCTTAAGTTTGATTTAGATCTAGCTTCTAAAATCATTCACCTAAAATTTCAGATCTTAACATATTCAATTTTTACTTGTGTTGGCCAAGAGATCTCCTTTCCTTTTTATAGGCAAGCCTTTCATAATACCATGGTCCAAAACCATAATAACACCATACCATGATCCCAATACTTTGGATCAATATTTGTAGATGCAATACCACGGACCAAAACCATAGGATAAAAAATTGTTGGACTAATACCATGAACCATTCATGAATATTCCCACGTGCATGCGCTTTTATTCATTGGAGAGAGTAAAATTGGGGTCTACACCTTCTGAACGGAGCACATGCGTGCATGTCCGCACCCCTTGGACAGCATACCTGCGGGTCTGCAGCTTCTTCTAGGATTACCTGTGGGTATCTTAATCTCCATGATTTTGAGTGCCTGAGCTGAGATCTGCCATACTGAACTGAGATCTGCCACATGAGAGAGTTTCCATCAAGTAAAACACCTATACCATAGAGCCAAACTAGAAACATAATGCCAACAATAACAAGAAAGAAGAGGTTAATTTCAGGGCTTCTTCAAAATGTATTAAATGTATACTCATGATGTGGTCTAGAAAAAGACTATCACGAATATGATGTGATCGTTGGCAAATATTTTTTAAGACACTGAAACAAGCTAGTGCTTTTTCATGTTTTAAGAGTAGAGAAAAAGGTGAAGATGACTTTATCACTTTTCATTTAAACGAGTTCGAAAGGACAAGTTCTCAATGATATTTTAAATTTAGAGAGTTAAAAAGACCAAAACGACTACTCAGGATAATCTAGGAAAAAGGATTACCAAGTAACTGTGAACTTCATAATACCTCCGGACAAACTGAGAAGTACGGGTAGGAAATCTCCTCTAATGTTGTGTTTGGTGTATCACATTTACAAGGTGGCACACTCAATTTCCTATGGATAAAGGATTGCAAACCTATTGGGGTCTCCCTTTATATACATGATGGTACAGGGAGCACAAGTATGTACTATTGTTTTCTAGTGCCGAAGTGAACGACATCTACTAGGTTTAAATATGTGAGAACACATCTCTAGTCTAGACCTCTAAAATGTGAGTGTTAGGTTTCAAATATTTCTTAGGTTATTGAATACATTTGAAAGTTTATCTTGAAATTATGTCTCAGTTTTAGCTCCTATCAATGTGAACCGAAAAACTTCTATATGTAGCTAGATGAGACAAAACCCTTTCAATTCGATGAATGTCTACACCAATGAGAGTAGAGAAAAAAATCAATGCAACAAACAAGAAACTAAAAGCAAAATGACTCTTCACTTCTTCACTTTTTGAAAACAAAATAATGAAAAAATCTGTCCACTTCTTATCTTCCTATCAAATGCACTTCAACTAGTCCCTTCAATGGTAAAAGAATTTCATTTCCTTTTGAATGCAAAATGATGATGCAATTCTAGCTTTCAATGATGCCATGTAATGCAACATATTGATTCAACAAACTAGAAATATGTATTTTTCAATGGAATGATAGGATGAAGCTCTCAAATAAACACTTCAATGAAAAAATTTCAAACAATGAACATCAATCATATGTAAAAGATGAAAAAGGGAACTCTTTCCAAACCAAGCATTCAAAGACTCAATAGAAACAAAACGAGAAATTGTAATCTATGCTTGAAAAGAGATGTTCAACCAAGAGAAGAGCAAACGAAACTTTTCAAACTTGTTCAATTGAAACCAAAGCAGTAAAAAGAACTAGAACACAAAATGCATGGAGTAGTTAACCAACCATTTGACTTGCTCATCATGCAAACAACTGAATGGAAAATGACTTACATGCCATCCAAAGACCTAAAAAATCAAGGAAATATTAAACCAAACAAGCACACACAAGAAGCTAATGTAGCTTCTAGCTAAGGAGAACAAAGGCAAATAGACTAAGAGCCAGAAATTACGAGAGCAAGAAATACTACTTATGATTTAGGAGAAACGTTGATCTTCACTTACAAGAATTAGAATGATTGAATAATTGACAACAACTGCCACAAGGGAGTGCCATGTGACCTTTTTAGAGAAATTCACATTGGTCGGCTCGACTCTCAGAAAATAAAACATGCTCATCGAGGATTTCAAGGAAAAAATAGAAGTTTTCAAGTATCAAGACGAGACTTGTCACTCTAAATTTCAGAACCAAAGCAGAAAACAAAGGAAATGACAGAAAACCAAAGGGAAAGGGTGCTACAACAACAGTTAACACAAACCATGAAATGAAAAACAATCAAAAGAGAGGGATGGATCCCAATAGAGTCACCAATTTGTGGAGTAGGTTAATCTCCTCTGCGGAGAGAGGTGATCCCTCTAGCCCTAGAGTGGGTCTAACTGCAAACAGAACAACCTACTAAAAACTTCCTTAAACTAGAATCGAGTAAGAGGGCCTACCTCTTAGAATGCTAATCCACTTGATGGTTGCCTCACTCCTTTGCTCCAGCTTATTTTTGTTATTCTCCTTCAAATACATAAAACAAGTTCAAAAGAGACAACAACAAACGTAATAGCATACAATTGTATTCAATTCACTTAAAAAGTCAAGGAATCTTAAGCCATAAAATGTAATATGACAGTCAATGTAGGAAATAAATCATTAGTTGTATTCATATAAATCTCAGAAAGAGGTACAACCAAAGCCTTGACATTGCAGGTCTCCTCCGATGTATCCCGGTTCCAACACCACTTCTAGTATCTCATGGTTAGCCTCAATAATGGAAGTTTAAGGTTTCTTCCTTTTAGTTCCAGCGCAAACCAAACACACTATTCTCCATTTACACACTTAAACTAGAAGGAAAAAAAACTATAGATATCTTTCTAGTTATTCAAGCTCCAAAAAGACCAGTTCAACTTGGAAAAGGAGGAGTTTATATAGCTTTGATGGAGGTGAGATGGTTCCTCTTATGATGGGAGAGGGATTATCTCTTTGGTTTTTTCCATCTTTAATGGGGAAAAATGTCCAAAGATACCTCCTCAGCTCTATCGAGCCCATCGAACATCCAACACATCGCCACTAGAAGTTTCTAGACATGAAACTTTGTTTCCTTTTATAAAAATTTCCAGAAGTGTACCAACATGGGTATTGTGCTAGCAATAGCACAGATCAGTGCGGGTCATAGTGTAAACTTCTGCCATTGGCACGGGTGAGACACTCTGAAAGAGTGTTGATCTTGAAAACTCTGTTTTAAGAAGGATTCTTTGGAAATGTTCTGAAGGGGGTGGGGACTTATTTCTTCAAACTTCAAGGGATGCAAGAGCATAGGTTTCATGGTGAAAGTATAAGAGTGTAGTCACTACTAGGGTTGTCCGAGATTAGGAATGGGGAGTGACACGAGAGTGACAAACTACTGTGTAACACATACACATTGACTCACATAAAGATAAGTTCAAAACCCTCTTTCACGTTTTACATATCTATCATGTATTGAGATATCAAAGCATATCATTGGACCCTAAGTTTGCATAATTTCTGGGGCAGAATGCACAAAGGAAGCATGTAGTTAGTGATTGGGATGCCTCATCATCAACTAAGAGTTGCTACCAAATTCGACTTTATCTTATTTATCACCATAAATCCATAGAAATGGTGCCAAATAGATTCATTACCTTTGAATGTCCTTTATTTAAGTTCTATTAATGTAAACAGTTGGAGATATTTGTGAAACTAATCTTAAAGTTTTTTCAAGATATTTCAATTTACAATTAGTATAAATACTTCTTCATTTGAAGTATTTTGGGTGGATTGTTAGAAATTTCTATAGACTTATTATTTTGGAAAAGGAAAGCTATTGAACAACTCTTGTATGGCTAGTTGGATGAAGAAATAAAGAAAAGGACTTTTTACATGATTCATGTGTCAAACTTTAGGCAAATAAGTATTCTATATCTCATGTGTTATTGTTTTCTTGTTTAATATTTCACTTGTGTTTCATATCTGAATATTAAAATGAAAAAGTATACTTTAGAAAGTGCTTAAGTATAATCTGTCTTTAAAATCGTTTTTATTCTAAATGTTTTCTTCTAAACTATCATAGACAAAGAATTCTTAACTGCTCCTGCTTCTTAGTTTATCATTGTGGTCATTTAATAAGAAATTCTTAATTGTTTTTTATTGGTGATCACTAAATTTCCCTCCACTTAAAACATGTTGAAGGATTCTTAATTTCCCTTCTTCCCTTTTAAGTCCATTCCATCCTTTTAAATCACCATTTGTTCCATTTTTAGTTATCTTGCCGTATGGAGCCATCCTTTGTTGAAAACCCTGATCTAGTTAAGCCATCTTTAGTTGACTCCATAGCCCCATGGCCTGAAATACCCTATTCTATCCATCTGTTCTTGAATTCCACCACCAAATACAATCAAAACCCCCAAGCTTTCATAACTAGCCTAATATCCCATAAACAAAGCTAAATCCTAAAGAGAGAGCCCTCTTCGAGTATAGATTAGCTAGATTCTATACTTAAAAGCTGCTTTGTGGTTACCTCAGAAATTTCTTTCTTTAACCTTGAGAAAATTCTGAGTGATAACAACTGGTACAATATTTGAAACCCAATCTATAAGAGGGATTGGATAAATAAATCTATCTTTGAGAAGTTTTTCAACTTCCCCATTAATGGCAGCTGATTTTCTAGGGTGCACTCGATGAAGTCTTTGTGGAACGGGCTTCGCATTAGGATAAGTTGCAATATATTTCATGACTATACTTGGGTCAATTCAGGGAATTTCTTCATATGACCATGCAAAAATGTCTCGAAATTCTTGAAAAAGACAACTATAGAGCTTGATCTCATCAGGAAAACAAGTAACCCCAATATGAACATTTGCAACGATACCTAGCTTAATAGAAATTTTAATGGGCATTGTTACGAAAATATTGTTTCCTTTCGACCAAACTTCATGAGTCATAATAGGCATTTGAAGTGGTTGGGTCAAGAAATGCAAAGAGAACTTCTCAATACTGGTAGACATGACTGTTGGGCCATGCAAGAATGAGGAATGATGATAAGTATCATTCCATGGTTCTTCCTCTAGAAACATTATTTCCATGATATTCTCTTTAGAGGGAAAATTCTTGGTTAAGGGATCGAGGGAAATCGAAGAACCAAGCCACGAGGATTGAGAATACGTTTCAAGAGATGCACTCAAAACAATATGATTAAAAGGTACCGAAGTTGAAGCTGAAACAATCTCCACATGATTGATCTCAACAGGGCTTAATGACATGACATCACCCTATATATCAAAAAGATCAGGAGAGGGAATGACCCAAGGATCAGACTTAACCAAGATCATATTAACTGAGGCAACATGTAGAGGTAGGAGAGGAAATACACCCATCAAGGTGGGATCTTTAAAGAGTTTAGCCCCCACACTCTCATAAGGAGTACTGGCATTCTTCACACATGGAACATTGCCATCTGAGGAAGAAGAAGCGAAGAAAGGCAAATGGTTGGCTATGATAATTTTCACTTGATGGGGAAAACAAAGCACATAGAATAGAGAAGAGGCCACACCACGCATAGCATGGGCCAAACTCCGTCCTATTAGAATATTATAATTAAGATTTGTATCGACAATTTCTACTTCGACATGCACTGTCTTGCCTTCCAAGGTAATGGTAAGATTCAAAAGGACACAAATGGTCGAGAATCATGCCTATCGAAGGCTTCTGAAGTGTTAGCTGATTGGTTCAAGGTAGAAGAACCAATTTCCTTCCAACAAGAGACAAACATGATGCAGGTGGAAGCACCTTCATCAATGACGGTCCTATGAATTTTCTTCTCATTAATGATCACCTAAATGAGAAAGGAAGTCTGATGAGGCAAGCACAAAACTTGGTTTTTTAAATAAAAACAAATGAGATCAGAGTCAGATGGATCAATACCTCCAATAGCTAACAATAACACTTTCCGTTGAGAAGGACATCTTTGAAGGACCTCGAGAGTAGACATAGATGATGGTGCTTGATTGAAATCGTCAACAATGTTATAATGTTGAGTGGCCCGAGCGTTCAAATTGTATGAGGACTTACATAGCCCACCTTGAGAGCATGGTCGAATTGCCGAATCAAGATTAGGTCGCTCTATATGGAGAGGACCAGAGGAAGATGAGATGTAGGAAGAAGGGTTGCCTTCTTTCTCTTTCCCTACTATTAGGGTAGGTGTTTGATAAATTTTTGATCTGGTAGCCACATTTATAAGTGTACTCATCATAAAATCTTGGGAACCTAGGGAAGCAGAAGACTAAGGCTAGTCTACCATTTGAGTTTGCTGGGAAAAAAAGGGCTCTTTCAAGACAGTTGGTGTCCCTTTGAGCAAGTGACTAACTTTAGACCATTGACGACAATATTTAGTATAGTGATCATCCTCACATATGAGGCATGGATACTTGGGCTTTCTTTGAGAAGCATCACTAGTAGACAACTTAGGAGGGCATTGTTTTGGGGCATTGGCTTTAGACTTGACTTTTCCTTTCTTTTTACCTTTAGAGGATTTATCTGCTGTGGTAGACTGGACAACATGGACCTTAAAGGTTTTACCACAACCAGGTGAATTTTGAGAGGGATCATTGGTGTTGGGCCGTGAATACGACCACTTTGTAACACTTATTTCATCCATTTTTACTCTTCTCTATTATATCATTTGTTATAATTTATTATTTAAATCCATTTTATAAATAATTTATGCTCTTATGGATGATTATTATTTATCTTCATTTATTTCTAATCAATTGATGATTATGAATTATTTTATCAATGATAGTTTTAATAAATTGGTTATAACATTATTCGTCATTTTTATCCTTCACGATAATTTCCAGATTGAAGATTTGATCATTAAAAGTGCCAACTCAGAAATGCGCTGGAATAAGGAGTGAGTTTTGTGGTTGAGATTCTGAGCAAATGGAGAAGAATCTGGAAAATATGCAACATGGGTTTTGTCTAGAACAGACCTAATTGACTTTTTTGAAGAATGGTTTGCCCAAATTCAGCTTGCATTGAGAGAAACGCAGGGTTCTTTGAGAACAATTTTCTCAGATTTGTTGTTGCGGTCGTCCTCCAAATATCAGCTGCAAAGCCAAATTCGTCTTGCTCTTGTTGAGATATGGATGGAAATATATCTTCTTGTTGATCAATTGGTTGGAAACAATCCAATTTTGTAATAGAATCATGTTGTAATTATCTCATTGTAACTGCTCTCTGCTCTCTCTCTATTTAAATGAAAACAGAGATCAAAGAGGAGGATGACTTTGGGGGACGATTAAGTTAGAGAGAGATGATGAATTTAGAGATGGAGAAATGAGGATTTAGACTTAGAGATTCAAGAATGATGATGGATTATTCATGATGGGATAGGAGGAAGAATGGATTGTTGCATGTTGTAATTCTCAAGCTTTTGCTATTGTAATGATTTCACAATTTGATGATTAATATATGATTTGGGAGTTGCTGCTCATTCTTCTAATCTGAAGTAGCCCAGCAGCGTCCGCTGGCAGCTAAGGGCCCAGCCACTGGTGGATTACGCTGCTGTTGTGTATTATATCTTTCCAATTTCCGCCATGTGATTGCTTGATTTAATTCATATTTCTTTGAATCGTATTGCCTAACAATTTCATGTTTTTGCAGCGAGCTGTTATAATATTTTATGAAATTGTTTTATTGCACAAGATGGGATTGAATCGTGTGGCTGTTCTTTTCCATCATAACAAAGATTATTATTCTTCTCAATGTATATTGTTATGTTGTTCATTTCAAATGTAAAGCTTCGTCGTTCATTTCAGAATTTGATATTCATTATGGATTGTTGGTTATTTGATTTCTTTAATTACAGTTTGCTATCTATTTCCTTTCTTGTTCATTTTTGTTGGTTAATTGCAAGAGCTTGCTTTTAAAGAGTTTTCCTAGTTTACTTTCAATAATAGCTTCAGTTCAATTTCAATTTCCTTTTAATTCCTTTAAAGCAGGACTGTCAACTGTAGAGAACATTGGTTATTGCTTCCTCGTTCCCAGATTGATTGTCTTGTTCCAGTTTGATTTCAATTGCATCAATATCTAGAGGAATGAGTTATTGCTATTGTATCCTCGATTCATGGTTGTTTGAGTGAATGATTTAGTTTAGAACATTTGCTGTTTCATTTCCTGTTATTTACGTTATTGATTGTTTTGGGGTGAAGAACAATCTGAGACTGTAGTGGGCATTGACATTTGTTGTCTGGTCCCCAGATCGACGATCTGTTCCTTGATTACTTTTGGTTACATTAGTTTCTAAAGGGATGAGTTATTGTTACTGGACCCTTGACTGATACATTTCTTATTTTTCCAAATGAATGATTTAGGCTTCAAGGTATTTTGCTGTAGTTAGATTTCTTTCCAAGAATTCATTTAATTTTGTATTTTAATCACTATACTGCAAAACATTACTCTTGAGTAAATACTCGCCTCACACTGAGTACACTCTTGAAATAAAAAGTCGTCCCTGGGTTGAAAATTAATGTGAGGTAATTAGGAGTTACAAAGAAACCTTTTTATTGCTCCACATTTTGCCGTCGTTGCCGGGGAGAGTGTAGCCATTTCTAAGGAGTAGTGTGCATCTCATGAGTGCTTGCTAGGAGAGAATTGGGTATTAAAAACGGAAGGTAAGAACCTACGTATGGAGCATATAAAAGCCCTGCTCCCCCACCCGCTTTCCAGCAGGACTGTTAAAGAACTTAGAGTAGAAATAGATGTTTGAATTTTTGTGTGAATGACTAGAAAAAAATTAGAAATTTTGAAAAAAAAATCTTATGATTTCACTTAAGTGGTGATGTAAGCACCACCCATTTCACTAACCAATTGACAGGAACATTTGAAGAAGTAGCCTCAAAGAAACATATGAAGAACATCTTCTATTATGGTAAGAAATGGCTCACGTTTCTACTTTTGAATTTCCTATCAAAGATCTAGGAGGAGTGACACAAATGCACATAATTCCCCCATCTTTAGCAAATTTTCATGGCTTGACAAATGAAGATCCACATACATTTTTGTTTGAATTTGAAATTCTTTGTAGAGGATATGATTATTACACTAACGATCAAAGATTGAAAGTGTTTCCTCTTACTCTAAAAGGAGCAGCTCTCCAATGGTTCATGAGCCTAGGTGGGAATTGCATCCAATCATGGGAGGACATGAAGAACATATTCTTGAAGAAGTACCAAGACTATTGCAAATCCAATGAAGATATTTTCGGTATGATACAAGGGGAAGATGAAAGTTTGGAGGACTATGTAGATCAATTTCAATATAACCTTCAAAAATCAAAGCATAAGCATTTGCAAAAAGAGATCTTAAAAACACTCATTCTTAAAGGGATCAAATATGAATTTTTATAAATCTTAAATCTGATAGGAAAAAGTGATGTTTTTCAATTATCATATGATGATGTTTGTGAGTTGTGCATAAGGTATTCAAGAGGAATCTCCAAGGCTGGTAAGAATCCTAGAGATGTTTGTTCCTTCTTTTCCAAATCTGCTACAAGAATAGGAGACATAAGAGCTGATATCAATGTTTTATTTGAAAATTTTAAAGTTGATTTTATTAGCTCTCTAAATGAAAAATTGGATGTTTTGCAGGTTCATAAAAATCGAGAATTTGATGAAGTGTTTTTCACTCAAGACCGAAAGGAGCATACCATAGATGGTTGTTCTTCCTTATCTAATTTGGAAGTGGCATATCAAAGAAATGGAGAAGCGCAACAAGACCTACAGGTATGATTCAAAACACTTCTTCTCCATTCTCTTACTTGCATAATCCATTATGGAATACTAATGTGTTAGGGCAGCCATGTCAATTTCAATATAACCACCAATCTTATCTACACGTTTGGCATGGTTCACCTTATGATTGCATGACTACTCTCCCTCATCTTGTAGCACAAACACATTCTCCATATTCTTCACTAGCTCTTCCAAAATACCTTGCTTGCCCATCAAAACCATTCACACAACTCAATCAACCACATCATCAAAATGCTCCATTCCTTACACATTTTCCTGCTCAACTAATTCCACACCCTCACCATAATAAACCAGTACAACATACTTACAATGTTGAACTTCCAAATTTACCCACCCTTCCCACCCATTCTATCTCACGTGTTATTAGAGAAAACTTACGATGAGATTCAGAATGTTTCAAATGTAAAAATTGTAGAAGCTATGGAAGAAAATGAGGTTTCTTTTACTATGCATCAACAAGCTATTTTAAAAGCTCAAAAAATTCATGATATGATGGCTATGGGAAATCAAGAAAGTAAAGGATATATTGAAGATTGGTTTCACTCCATCATTTGTTTGCAACATCACTCTATGCTTCAACAATTTTTGATATCACTTTTTCAAGGGAAGTTCGCTTCTCATACCCTAATATTCATTAATATGCATTTTTCAAATTTGGGTATGTGTATACATGAAGCCTTGTTTAGAAAATGGCTCCACTGGAAATACTCTTATACATAAACATATTCGATTCTCAAATAAGAGTAGGATAGTCGAGAAAATAAAATAAATAAACAAATAAAACAAGCACATCTTTTTTATTTTTATTTTTGTAAAGCTAGTTGTTTTTTGTTACAGCATGCTATCGAAATCAACATTGGTGATAATTTTTTTTAATTCACTTGTATATGTAGATGAATTACAATGGAAATAATAGTTCTATAAACACTCATATTCACTATTATCACCAATTTGAAAAAATGCTTCAATATCATATTTTTTTGGCTTGTGGGTTTGATGAGATTTCTCGAAAAACAGTCGGGACAGTCATGTTTTGAGTGACCAAAAGTGAATATTTTTAAAACTTGTTTCTATCCTAAGTAGCCCTTGATGTCTACTTTCCAACCCAATTTGAATCACTCAATTTGGATTTGAAAAGAAAAAATTCGAACCAAAACATTGACAGGGTATCTAGCGGGCAGTTTAGGAATAGAGTTGGGACAGTCAGTTTTTGGAAGCTTAAATGAATGAATTTTTAAAATCTGTTTCTATGGTAGATTCCTCTATGAATCTAGTTTACAATTCAATTGGAATCACTCATTTTCAATATCGTATGGGGAAGTTATGATCAAAATACTGACTGTTTATCGTAAATCAACATCCTTAAAACTCTGTTTTTCCAGCTGTTCCTTACAGTATTTGACCTATCAATTATTCTTTTTTTCAAAACCTGTTTCTATTGGAGATAAATAAATAAATATACTTTCATTTCCAATTTTAATCATTCGAATCCGACATCAAACAAAAACTTTATGCTTGAAATATCAACTGTTGGTCTAAGCTGGTAATCGAAAATGACTCTGTTATGCAGGTTGTTCTAACTAAAATTGACATATCACATCATTGAAATTTTAAACCCTGTTTCTATTGCAAATAAACCTTTGATTTAGCTCTCATCTGGCTTTGGAATCACTCAATTTGGATGAAAAATAAAGAAGTTGTGATTAAAACACTGCTGGTTAGTATGGTCGACCACTGCTCTCCCGCAGGTGACAAATAAATTTTACTTTGTTATTTTCTCTGTGGATTTGTTATACAGAGTAATTACTTGTTATTTTTTTGCATTATTCTTGGATTAAGGGATCCCGTACACCTCTCTTTCTCCATGATTTAATGTTTTATTGTAGGTAGATACTCGTTTTTTGCAGGTCCTAGGAGAAAAAGAAGGTCAATTTATGAACGAGTGATCTTGAAAGAAATTTTAATGAAACAAAGGGATTTCATCTAACTCATTACCCAACAAATTCATAATAGAAGAAATGAAGAATTGATTTCCATTTGAAGATTCATGTCTTATCAATGCTGCCAAAAGATTTTTCAAAGAGATCATTTTTTTGACATAACATCATAGCTGTTGTAACTTAATTTATTTATTTACATACTGTTTTTTGTTGTTTCTTTTCTAATTTCTCTTATATTTTGTATTTCAGGTGTTGCTTCATTCAAAGTGTAATTCATCCTCAGCATCAATGCCATGAACAACTAATTTGTTTTTTTTGCATGCTTACATTTTATGATTGTCCACTTTACTGTTCCTTTTTCACATTTCGTTGTTCCTTTTTCACATTTTGTTGTTCCTTTTCGAATGGAACAACACTTCTGCATTTTCACATTTTGTTGTTCCTTTTCGAAATGGAATAGCTGTTGTTCCTTTTTGAAATGGAACAGCACTTCTGCACTTTCACGTTTTGTTGTTCCTTTTTGAAATGGAACAGCACTTCTGCACTTTCACGTTTTGTTGTTCCTTTTTGAAATGGAACAGCACTTCTGCACTTTCACGTTTTGTTTTTCCTTTTCGAAATGGAACAGCACTTCTGTACTTTCACATTTTGTTGTTCCTTTTCGGAATGAAACAACACTTCTGCACTTTCACGTTTTATTGTTCCTTTTCGGAATGAAACAACACTTCTGCACTTTCATGTTTTGCTGTTCCTTTTCGAAATGGAACAGCACTTCTGCACTTTTATGTTTTGTTGTTCCTTTTCGAAATGGAACAGCACTTCTGCACTTTCACGTTTTGTTGTTCCTTTTCAAAATGGAACAGCACTTCTACACTTTTATGTTTTACTGTTCCTTTCCGAATGGAACAACACTTCTGCACTTTCACGTTTTACTGTTCCTTTTCGTAATGGAACAGCACTTCTGCACTTTCACGTTTTGCTGTTCCTTTTCGAAATGGAACAACACTTCTGCACTTTCACGTTTTGCTGTTCCTTTTCGAATGGAATAGCACTTCTGCACTTTCACATTTTGCTGTTCATTTTTGAAATGGAACAGCACTTCTGCACTTTCACGTTTTGTTGTTCCTTTTCGAAATGGAACAGCACTTCTGCACTTTCACGTTTTAATGTTCCTTTTCAAAATGGAACAACATTTCTGTACTTTCACATTTTTGTTGTTCCTTTTCAAAAAACATCATTTTCGCATTTCTTGTTGTTTCTCTTAGAGAACAACATCTTTTCACATGCATTTTTTTCGTTGTTCCCTACAGGGAACAACATTTTTTCATGTATATTTTTGCCTTTTGGCATGCATTTCCTTCATTGCTCCCTACAAATAATAACACTTTTTGAGTGTTTTTGTTGTCCCTTCAAAAAAAGCAACACTTTGGAAGTATTTTCGAGAGCAACCCTTCCTTCCTCTTGTGGGATTATTCCTAGTTCATCTCAACCACATTTTCCTGATTCTCTTTCATGGTATGAAGTACACTATTTGTATGAGGACAAGAATTATGGATTCTATTGAATCAAGTTAATATCATTTACGTTATGATCTTTAACAGGATAGCTCCTTGATGATTGTTTATTTTCAAAAGGACACAATTATTTATATACTACTTTACTGCATTGTTTTCTATTGAACATGATATTGATTGATCATCTTAATACCATGTTTGTTCCACCCTTCCTGGTTATAATCTTCTCTGTCTGTAATAAATGAGATTATGGGTGTATTTTTTTCTATTGACATGTTCAACATCTTCCGCCATCCCTACTCGTATGGAGTATTGAGCCTCCCTCTTTTTATCATAAAAATGTGTTATAACAACAAAATTTTGTTCGCAGATGGAGGATAGGGGGTCTCATTACGAGCCAGCCTACCATGTTCATAAGGTTGTAACAAAGTGACATTCCGATTATGGCCACCACACCAGGGTTATGATCCATTGGATAGCCAAATTATCCTTGGAACAGGAGGCCTCATCACGAGCCGACCTGATCACTTTTGCTACCTCCTAGTGAATGGCAGTGTGGTTATCTGGTTACCACGCCAGCACACTGATCTCTTCTGTAGAACAGCACTAAAACTCTCCATTTATAAATTGAGGATCTTGGCTCATATGGGTTAAAATGCAACCCTACCGAGGCTATGGATGCCTGCTGGCAACAGAGGCTCTGCTTATGGTATTGAAGTTATATCTTATCGTCAATTATTACTATAATACCCTTTTCATATTTTTTATTTTTATCAGAGAAGTTATTTCCTTAATTTTTATCCCTATTTTGAACCTTTATGCATGATAAATTATTTTTGATCAATCACATCATTTTTCAGCTAGAATACCGTCAGTAAAACATCTTTTTGGCATATTGTTGTCATTTTTCTCTTTTCATAACTTATCATCAATCCAAAGCATCCTATCTTTTATTCATAACTATCTTTATACACTCTGCTCTCATTATAACCATAACTTTCTCCGTCCTATCATTGATATGTGTACTCTGCTTCATTTACTGTTGTATTGTTCATTCTCTGGCCTTGCCGTCAGCACAACACCTCTCATATGCTTTATGGTTATGGAATTCATTTTCCAATTGGAGGGGAAATGTATGCATTATGGAATTGCATGTGACATGATTACTGCACTCTGCCACTACTTGTTGATTTGATAAGTTTTTCTGATTGAAATTTTTGCATACATCTTAATCTATTGCTATTTAAAACTAACACTATGGATTCAAAAACATTGTATGCAACATAGTGATTTGTTTACAGGAGAACAACAAGTATGGGGCAGAACTCTATTCACAACATGACCACACTATTGCAACTAACAGAAGAGGCCCGAGCAACTCACAAATGTGAACAACTGTTCAGACATGATGTACTTCCCTGGATTCCACCTTTTGCATCACTTTCAGCACCAACTCTGCCTACATTATCTTCAACAAATGCCAGTACATATATGTCATTCCACATTTTTCTTTTTGGAGGTAAAATAGCATAATTTTCTGATTTATTACGAATTTATGACAATTTAATGAAAATCCATTTTGAGCGTTATTTATCATCCTTCATTCCACATCTTTACCACTTCCCATATTTTTTAGCGGCGTATCCTCTTTCTGTTTTGGAGGAATATTGCTTTCATTCATTTCTTTCTTATGACCATGTCATTCCTATTCTTTATCATCCATTACTATTCTTATTCATTCTCAACACCTCCTTTATTCCATGATTGTTTTACACCAAGCATAGAATTCAACATATGGTAGCAACCACCTCAATTTGTTTTCTAGCATCGCATGAGACCATGCTAATTTTTCAGAGAGGGGGGGGAATTGCTACGCACGATTGATGTTTCTTTACTTTCTTTCTCATTCAAGGCATACAATTTCAGTGCAGAAATTGATTTCCATAATATTTTTAAAACTATGAACTCAATTCTTGTGATTTTTGGAAAACACAGACGTATCATTAAAATATACAAACCCAGACAATTTCAAGTAATATTGGTTCATAAAATTTCGAAAATCATACACTTTCACCTATAGCCATTTTGTTTATATATCATGATCCGTGCATCAAAACGATCTGATTTTTGGATCATAGAAGCATTAATATAGGTTAAATATACTTACAAAATTTCAACAAAATCTGGTTTGTAGTTTTTGGGAAAATGGCTATTGAATTTTGTTGTCATTTATATCATATTTTGCTGCAACTTCATTGTTATGCCTTCATCAAGATTGCTAAAATTAAATATTCATTAAGTGAGGAAGAATTCATTTGTTCTATGAGCTGAGATGAACAATTTTTTTTTCTTGGTTAACACATAGGTTTTGTCTTTGGGTTGCATGAGGACATGAAACATCTTCAGTTTTTGTTGCAGGAGGACATGCAATATATTCGGTGTGGGGGTGTGTTGGGCCGTGAATACGACCACTTTGTAACACTTATTTCATCTATTTTTACTCTTCTCTATTATATCATTTGTTATAATTTATCATTTAAATCCATTTTATAAATGATTTATGCTCTTATGGATGAATATTATTTATCTTCCTTTATTTCTAATAAATTGATGATTATGAATTATTTTATCAATAATAGTTTTAATAAGTTGGTTAAAACATTATTCACCATTTTTAGCCTCCAAGGTAATTTCCAGATTGAAGATTTGATTTTTAAAAGCACCAACTCAGAAATTCGCTGGAATAAGGAGTGACAGTTTTGCGGTTGAGATTCTGAGCAAATGAAGAAGCATATGGAAAATCCGGAACATGGGTTTTGTCCAGAACGGACCCAATTAACTTCAGCAAAAGAATAGTTTGCCCAAATTCGGCTTATATTGAGAGAAACGCAGGGTTCTTTGAGCACGATTTTCTCAGATTTGTTGTTGCGGCCGTCCTCCAAATCTCAGCTGCAAAGCCAAATTCGTCTTGCTCTTGTTGAGAGATGGATGGAAATATATCTTCTTGTTGATAAATTGGTTGGAAACAATCTAATTTTGTAATAATGATCATATTATAATTAACACAGTTGTAACCACTCTCTGCTCTCTTTATATTTAAATCAGAACAGAGATCAGAGAGGGGGATGACTTTGGGGACGATTAATTTAGAGAGAGATGATGAATTTAGAGATGGAGAATTGAGGATTCAAACTTAGAGATTCAAGAATGATGATGGATTATTCATGATAGGATAGGAAGAAGAAGGGATTGTTGCATGTTGTAATTCTCAAAGCTTTAACTGTTGTAATGATTTCACAGTTTGATGATTAATATATGATTTGGGAGTTGTTGTTCATTCACCTGATCTGAAGTAGCCCAGCAGCATCCGCTGGCGGCTAAGGGCCCAGCCTCTGGTGGAGTATGCTGCTGTTGTATTATATCTTTCCAATTTCCGTCGTGTGATGGTTTGATTTAGTTCCTATTTCTTTGAAATGTATTGTCTAACAATATCATGTTTTTGCAGCGAGCTGTTATAATATTTTATGAAATTGTTTTATTGCACAAGTTGAGATTGAATCGTGTGGCTGTTCTTTTCCATCATAACAGAGATTATTATCCTTCTCAACGTATATTGTTATGCTTCTCATTTCAAATATAAAGCTTCGCTGTTCTATTTCAATTATGGTTTCATTCCATTTGTTGTTCCGTTTGATTGATATTCATTACAGATTGTTGTTCAATAGGATTGGTTATTTGATTCCTTTAATTCTAGTTTGTTGTCCATTTACTTTGTTATTCATTTATGTTGATTAATTGCAAGAGTTTTCTTTTAAAGAGTTTTCCTAGTTTACTTTCAATAGTAGCTTTAGTTCAATTTCGATTCCCTTTTAATTGCTTTAAAGCAGGACTGTCAACTGTAGAGAACATTGGTTATTGCTTCCTCGTTCCTAGATTGATTGTCTTGTTCCGGTTTGGTTTCAATTGCATCAATATCCAGAGGAATGAGTTATTGCTACTGTATCCTCGATTGATGGTTGTTTGAGTGAATGATTTAGTTTAGAACATTTCAGTTTCTTGTTAGCTGCTCCATTTCAGGTTTGCTGTTCTATTTCTTAATTGTTGGTCCATTTCTTATCTGTCGTTCCATTTTCTGTTATTTGCATTATTGATTGCTTTGGTGTGCTGAACGATCTGAAACTGTAGTGGGCATTGGCATTTGCTGTCTAGTCTCCAGATTGATGATCTGTTCCTTGATTACTTTTGGTTACATCAGTTTCTAAAGGGATGAGTTATTGTTACTGGACCCTTGACTGATACATTGCTTATTTTTCCGAATGAATGATTTAGGCTTCAAGGTATTTTGCTGTAAGTAGAATTTCTTTCAAGAATTCATTTACTTTTGCATTTTAAGCACTATACTGCAAAACATTACTCTTGAGTAAATAGCCACCTCAAACTGAGTACACTCTTGAAATAAAAAGTCGTCCCTAGGTTGCGTTGAGGCCTCGAAAATCGCTGCCACAACATTGGGGGATAACCACTAGGTCCGGACCTTAGTACAGCTCCTTTTCCATTTGGGATGGTGGCTCCGACTGGAGATAACGGGACCAGTTTCCTGATAATAAAATAAAAGGGATGGATGGGTGATGAATAGTTTTCTTAAGTGATAGGCGATTGGCTTATTCTATTGACAGAAATAGGGAAACTAATACTAATCCCGGGAACAACTTATTCATTCAGAATGCAGCGTTAAATAATCTTTATCTATCTAACAGGCAAGTAGATGACTCTATAAAATAAATAAGAGACATTCAATCATTCAAAGATTACTTCATATGAATAGTCACAATGAAGCAATAAATACAAATTACTGCATTCACTATTTATATCATCGATACATATATACGATTGAAAGGGAAGCATGCAATAAACAACCAATAGTGGAATGCATAAAGGATGCTGTGAAAAGCACATATATATATAAGCGATAATAGCAAGAGTGATTTAAACAACAATTCATATAACATGAATGAGTACAGACGCAGATAATAGTACCATGTGAGCTGCCGATCAATCCGAAATATCAATCGCTATTCAAAATTCCTTCTTCAACACAGAAATGCTTTTAAACAATGACAGTAGTGCACATTTGCATAAAAACCTTCCTCATTAAATTCAAAATAATTGGTCCAGTTTCATAAAGAATATCCTTGAATTACAATAGTGCAACTTCAGGGTTTAAGTCATATACAAAACTTTACGACCCTTTCTAAATGCATGAAAGGGTCTATAAATACTACTAAGCTAAAAAAAATCTATGAAACAAGATCCTACTAAATTGGCAGTAAATGCGATCTATCTCCTTGGGGCGATCTGGCAGTCGGCGATGTGAATCATGACTCAGGTTGTTTGCCTTTAAACCTGAGCTGGCTTATCGCAAGCTTCGGCTCCACTTCTGGCGGTCTGTTGAGGCACAAGCTGAATTGGGCAGCAAAGGTGGCATCTTGAATGTCGGGTATGATATACCCGACAGCATCTGTGAGGCATTTTAAGGCGGCTCTTTAGCTGTATGGCTTCACTAAGAAGAACCAATAAGCATCCCATGTTAAACTGATGATTCCCGCGATTAATCTTCCATTTTTCTCCAGCTCCGGGTATCATGAATGCTCCAACATCTTTGTCGCTGTTAATTGACCTGGAGTACATTGGGAAATCATATTAGACAAATAAAGCGTATTATTT
>APFE031142441.1:0-10322 GCA_000404065.3 Pinus taeda | reverse complement strand
AAGATGCATTATAAAAAACAAGAGCATTCGGGACACCAAACCTGGTAATGATGAATTGATCTATGAATTCAATGATGGCTTCAGAGTTTGTTGTCTTTAACGGAATTGCTTCAACCCACTTGGTAAAGTAATCGGTAGCAACAAGGATATACTTGTGCTGTTTGGAAGAATTAGGAGTAATTTCTCCAATAATGTCCAATCCCCATTGCTCAAATGGCTGTTCAATGTTGACCGGTTGCAGAGGAAAGGCTGATTTCTTTAGTCTTCAACTTGAAGTTTGACAACTTGGCCATTTCTTCACATATTCATGAGCATCTCTAAACAGAGTAGGCCAGTAATATCCAGCATGGATGACTTTGTGAGCTGTTGTATCAGCTCCAAAGTGGCCTCCCGCTGGTCTGTCATGCAATTCCTGCAAGACCCTTTGTGCTTCCTGTTTTTCAAGGCATCTTAGTAAAATGGAATCATAATTTTGCCTAAAAAGAACATCATCAATAATGGTAAAATTTTTTGCTTTCAATCTTATGGCCCTTTTGTTTTTGTAGGACAAGTTGGGAGGTGCATATCCATTTTTCAAGTAAAATATTAAATCGGCATACTGTGATTCAGAGTCAATGGTACTTATCTGGTTGATGGTTTGAGGTTGATCTGTATCGCTTGATTCTGGAATGTTGGACGCGCCTGCCAATAACCTGGAAAAACCTTGGCCTCTAACAATCTTTGCTGGTTTGATTTCTAGGTCATATTCCTGAAGTGCTGTTACCCAGTTTGCCCTTTTTTCTCCCAGTTCTCTCTGGATTAACCGTTGTCTAACTGAGGAGAAAGGAACTATAACCTTTGTATGGGCTTTCAACAGGAAGGGTCTGTAATGTTTAACTGCTTTATATACAACAAAGGCTTGTTTTTCTACTTCAGAATAGTTTAATTATGCACCTTGAAGATTTGAGCTATAGAATGAAATCGGTGCTTCCAAATTGTGATCATTGATCTATGTAAGTACTGCAGCATAAGAGGAATCGGATGCGATGGTATACAATGTAAAATGATTAGAAAAATTTGGGGTATTTAGAGCTGGGGCATTGATTATTGACTGCTTCATTAGTTCAAATGCTTCCTTTTCTGGCAATCCCCATTTGAAGACTGAATTTTTCTTAATCATAGTTTGAAGTGGTAAAATAATTTGAGAAAAATCTGGAACGAATCTTTTTACAAAATTGATTTGGCCTAAGAATGACTGCATGGATTTCTTATTATGAGGAAAAGTGATTTCAGAAATTTCCTTAATCCTGTCTGGATCGATATAGATGCCATCTTTAGATACAATAAAGCCTAGGAGCTTACCTTGATCAAGAGCGAAGAAATATTTCTTAGGGTTTAGAGAAATACCGTATTTCTTACAGCGTTGGAAGATCTGATTCAAATCATGCAAGTGATTGGATCTCTCTCTTGAAAATACAGTGATGTCATCTAAATAGACAACTACTGTTCTATTAATTAACCCTTTGAAAACGATATCCATCGCCCTTTGGAAAGTGGCTCCTGCATTAATAAGTCCGAAAGGCATTTTTTGATATGCATATGTTCCCCACTTTGTTCTGAATGTGGTTTTGAGTCGGTCATCGGGGCGAACCAGAATTTGGTTATACCTTGAAAACCCATCCAAGAAGGACATTAACTCTGAACCTGCCACTGATTGGAGTATCTGCTCCATAGTGGGTAATGGGAAATTATCTTTTAGACTTGCCTTATTTAAGTTCCTGAAATCAATACAAATCCTTATGTCGCCATTCTTCTTTCTGACTGGTACCATATTGGAGACCCAATTCGAGTGTCGTACGAGAAAAATAATCTTGGCTTTCAAGAGTTTGTTGAGTTCCGACTTTATTTGACCCTCTAGGTTTGGATGTATTTTCCTCAACTTTTGTTGAATTGGTTTCTGCTCAGGAAGCATTGGGATAGTGTGCTGAATAATAGATGTGTCATTTGTTTTTAGATCATCATATCTCCAAGCGAAAACATGTTTATTCTTTCGTAACAGACTAATAAATGCTTCCTTTTCCTCTATAGAAAGTCCTAATCCTAAATTAATGTTTTGAGGATTTTGTTCGGTGCCAAGGTTTATTAATTCAAACCTTAAGGTAGAGCTCTAAAGCTTTGTATTAGATACATGTTTGAACCTGTCTTTGATATCGTAAAGGTATTCAAGCTTCACTACGCGTTTAGGGATTGAGTTTTCCTCATGTTTACCTTGTATTTGAGTATCGTGCTCATCTTCCTCAATGATTTGATTGTCATAGGATTTTTCAAAGGTTAGAAATTGTAAAATGTCATCATCATGGTTAAACACTCTCCAATTGGTTACATTATCTGGAATGGATGGCCTAAAAAGTAATTCTACTGAAAACCTATCTGGACTATAGTCTTCGGAAGGGAGCAGCTTGGAAGCGACATTGGCCAGCAAATCAGCTGCGGAATTCTGCGCCCTAGGAATGGAAGATATATTGAATGCTAAAAAATGGGAGGTGAGTTCTTGTACCAGTGATTGATAATGCTTAAGATGGTTCGAAAGACAATGGATTGTATTCCTTTCCTATTTGACAATAATTTCAGAGTCGCCAAAGACCTTTAAGTACTGAACTTTGAGGCCGATTTCTTTGTACAGTCCTTGGACAAGCGCTTCGTACTCGGCTGTGTTATTAGTGCATTCAAATTCTAATCTACATGACAGCATTGTTTTTTCTCCTTGCGGGTTGACCAAAATGCATCCTGCTCCTGATCCTTCACTGGACTTAGATCCATCAAAATATAAAGACCAAAATAATGAATTATCTACAGTTTTTGTTACAACATTCTCAGTAACATTAACGCATTTAGACCTATCGGTCTGTGAAAAGTTTTCGATTTGTGATGTGAAATTGTTGACTGAGAAAGGAGATGGTTGGGCAATATAATTGCCGAAAAAGGACTCGAAAGAATAATTTCCTAAGATATTGTTGTTGAACGTGATTTGTTGATTTTCTTGTTCAAATTCTGTAACAGTCTGGGTCATATGTTTCTCCCGATCAATCTTTATTTGATTGGGCTTGCCCTTGTAGGGGAGCCACATATGTGACCAATCGGTGGAGATATACCCATGGAGCTTTTCTGACCAATCCCTGCTTAAAATCAACCCATAAAATTCAGGTATATCGGCGACTAGGATGTCAATCCTTTGGACTATTCTTGGGTCTGCTGATAATCTGATCGTTACAGAGTTTATTTCCCCTAAAACTTGAACTTTAGTTCTATCTAACTGCACAATGTGAATAGAAGACTTCTGGGGTTCTATATTCAATTTAGAGCAAACTGAAGCTAGCATTATATTCGAAGATGCCCCAGAATCGATTAAGCAATTGTGTAGATTTCGATTATAAATTTCATAAGTCAGGAGAAAAGGGGGGGTATGGGAGTTTGATCTATCTCCAATCAGAATTGTGTCAGTTGCCTCAACTCTACCAGCATGGAGTTGTCCTGAGTCACTTGCAGCTTTAGTGGTGGGAAGAGGTGAAGAAGGGACAGCATTAAGTTCTTTGAGTAGTAACTTTTGCTGATGTTTTAATTTACTAAGTTCAAACATAGTGATGTTTTCCTTAGTTTTCTTCATGTCATCGACAATGTTATAATCCATCGAATCAGAAACTACCAATGTTTTAGATGATGAAGGTGTAGTAGAGGATGATGGTTGATTGTTAGATACTGTCGCGGCTGGCTTTCTAACGGGTACCTTTTCCTTTACGGTATTGGTTCCAGCGCTCCTTTTCTTTGGATTAGCTTGAACAGGTTCGGGAGTACCTTTACTCCTTGTAGTGACAGGAAAGGCTTCTTGTCCAGCATCAGTATCGGGATTAGGGAGTATAAAGTCCCACATCCCGTGACATTCAACTACTTCCTCTTCTTCTTCTTCAGATGGTATGACTGTTTCTTCCTCTTCTTCTTCCTCAGGATCTGAGTCTGCATATGATATAACGTTTGGTGGTTTAGACTCGTGTTTTTTGAAATTCCTATATGGTTTCTTTGTTGAGGATTCTGATACTTGTTTCTTGATCTCAACCATTTCGTTCGACATGGTTTTAAGGACTTTTTGAAGGCCCTCCATGTCATATGGATCCTTAGTAATCTTTTTCTTAGAGTCATCTTTAAAAGACACTTTTTTAGATTTTCTTTCTTCCAAGGCAGTTTTCTTTTCTAAGGCGATTACACTTTTTTCCACAGCGAGTGCTTCCTTCATGTTTTCGGCCAATGTAGGCTGTTTGGCCCTATCGACAAATATGGCAATGTTTGAAGGCAAAGCAGTGATATACCACTCACTTCTAACTTGTTCACTTGGCTTATCATCAGTGGCGATTTTGTTCAAGAGTTTGTTAAATCTGGAGTTGAACTCCTTAATAGGTTCTCTTGACTCGATCCTTAAATTGGAAAGGTCATGGACAAGTGTGGCTAAGGATCTGTCATCACCGTATTTGGTGAGAAACTGTTCCTGGAATATATTCCAACTTGTGATGGATCCAGAGGGCAAGGAAAAATACCAAGACCCTGCAGATCCTTGTAGTGAATAGGGAAACAATCTTACTACCACATCTTCTTCAGTGAGTCCCTTTAGATTGACTAACAGCATAAAAATTGTTAATATGTTCTTCTGCCAGGAAGTTGTCCAGGCTCTGGATTGAACTGGGTAACCAATTTTTCGGGGTAATCGGGGTAAAGGAGAAAGGTGCAGGGCATGGTGACCGCACCAGGACTTCTCCATGGTCTTTGGGCCATTTTAGGATTACCAACGATCGCTTGTGGTGTTCCAGGTGCCTGAGGGGGAGGTGGAAGTACAGACTGAAAAGATTGCGATACTTAAGATGCAGCCCCTTGGTGAACAACAATATAAAGTGGTGAAGTGGGTGTTTGGCTTCGCACAGGTGATGATGAAATGGAAGATGATGGAGAAAAGGTTTCACTACCAGAGCCTTCGGCGTTTTTCTTGATTCTTTTTCTTTCGGGTAAAGGAAATTCGGGTGGTTCAATACCTAGCTTTTCGCTTTGGAGTCTAGTAAGATGAGGGGGTAAGCGAAATTGCGAAGTCTGACTACCTTGTGATACTTTAGATCTAGGAGGGGAAATTGAGAAGCCTTGAAGTTTTTGGATGATGGATTGAACTTCAGGGGACTCCGGACTCAAGTGTTCTGAAGTATGTTGTAATTGAGCAGTAGTGGTTGATTCCTCTTCGTCTCGTCTGGATACTGAAGATTCAGAATGCGAATGAGATGTCCGAGGAGAGGCAGAGGGTGAATTACTCTTTGAATGGTTTGTAGGTGTTGGCTTACTCGCCATTCATAGCGGATGGCCCTCCTTCTAGCGCCAAAAATGTTGAGCCTTCGAAATTTGCTGCCACACATTTTTGGGGATAACCACCCAGGTCCGGACCAGTACAACTCCTTTTCAGTTTGGGGATGGTGGGCTCCGAACTGGAGATTAACGGGGCACCAGTTTCCTGATAATGAAATAAAAGGGATGGATGGGTGATGAATAGTTTGCTTAAGTGATAGGCGACTAGCTTATTCTATTGACCGAAATAGGGAAAATAATACTAATCCCGAGAACAACTTATTCATTCAGAATACAGCGTTAAATAATCTTTATCTATCTAACAGGCATATAGATGACTCTGTAAAATAAATAAGAGACATTCAATCATTCAAAGATTACTTCATGTGAATAGTCACAATGAAACGATAAATACAAATTATTGCATTCACTGTTTATATCATCGATACACATATACGATTGAAAGGGAAGCATGCGATAAACAACCAATAGTGGAATGCGTAAGGAATGCTGTGAAAAACACATATATATATAAGCGATAATAGCAAGAGCGATTTAAACAACAATTCATCCAACGAAAATGAGGTACAGACGCAGATAATAGTTACGCATTGTGAGCTGTAGGTTAGATCAATCCGAAATATCAATCGCTATTCAAAATTCCTTCTTCAACACAGAAATGCTTTCAAACAATGACAATAGTGCACATTTGCATAAAAGCCTTCCTCATTAAATTCAGAATAATTGGTCAAGTTTCATAAAAAAATATATCCCTGAAGTACAAAAGTGCAACTTCAGGATTTAAGTCATATACAAAACTTTTATGACCCTTTCTAAATGCATGAAAGGGTCTATAAATACTACTAAGCTAAAAAAATCTATGAAACAAAATCCTACTAAATCGGTATCAGTAAATGCGGTCTATCTCTCAGGGGCGATCTGGCAGTCGGCGATGTGAGTCATGACTCAGGTTGTTTGCCCTTAAATTTGAGCTGACTTATCGCAAGCATCGGCTCCACTTCTGGCGGTCTATTGAGGCGCAAACTGAATTGGGCGGCTAAGGTGGCATCCTGAATGTCAGGTATGATATACCCGACAGCATCCGTGAGGCATTTCAAGGCAGCTCTTTGGATGTATGGCTTGATTAAGAAGAACCAATAAGCATCCCATGTTAAACTGTTAATTCCAGCGATCAATCTTGCGTTTTTCTCCAGCTCCGGATAGCAAGAGTGCTCCAACATATTTGTCGCTGTTAATTGACCTGGAGTACATTGGGAAATCATATTAGACAAATAAAGTGTATTATTTACTAATTCAATCAAATTTCCAGTGGTTGTTTTGCATCTGGAAATTGCTCTTTCTGTCTTCATTAGTTGCGATTGCCATTCTGTGAATAATATTTCTTTATGCGATTACAGAATTCTAGGTAGATTAGCCGCCTGGCCTACATTGGAATCCTGCCATTCTATAAAGTTTGTCAGTGTTTCTTCGGCCTGATCCAAATCGGTCCTCGCTTTGTCTACCTTTTCGCTTATGGATGCTACCAACTCGCACAATGGTTCTGCTTGTGTAATCTGCTGACATAATATCTTAACTTGATTAATCAATGCCTTATTTAGCTGAAGCGCTTCTGCCTTGAATTCATCTATCTGAGGGAGTTTCTTCATTTGCTCAATTTGAGTGGTCAATTGAGCGATTTGTTCATATTTTGCTTTCATTGTTCCCTCAGTCGATATTCTCAATTGCTCCAATGTCGCCGATAGCTCCCTTTGCCTTTGGATTGTGCCTTCATCAATCCTTTGCTTTTCCTCTAGTAATTGTTTAGTCAGCTGATTATTGTTCTATTGCTGCACTACCAATTCTTGCTCCGCCTGCTCTGCTTTCTGCTGAACTTCTGATAATTTCGCCTGTAGCAAAGCGATGTCCTGATCCTTGGCTTTTAATAAATTGCTCACCTCCGACGCTTTATCAATGGTCGCCGCCGAATATGCTCCAGCGAATTGTGATAGCTTGGTTAAGTCATCGAAGGGGTCGAATTCCTCTTTCCACACAACATTGCCCGTCACTGTTGATTCAGGGAATAGGGAAGGTTGATCAGTTCTTCTCCTTTTCCTCTGTCTCTTTACAACAACTTTATGCTTAGGGCTATAAAATACATCCAAAGGGGGAATCTCTTCAATTTGCAAAATGATTTCACCCGATGGATCTTTAGGAATTATCTCTGGATCTTTTGATTTGGGTAGGCTGCTGGTTTCGCCCAAAACCGGTTTCGATGTCTCTTCTTGCGTGTTTCCTTCCTTAGAAACCTCATCATCTTTTGAGCACTCTAGGTTGCTGATAATTGTACTGAATTGCTGCCATTGCTGCAGCAAATTCGGCTCAACTAGTATATCATTATTATTTTTAGAGGTGCTCTCTTCTTGGGTTTTCACCTGGGTCTCTTCTTGGCGCTGCACATTTTCCTGGGTTACTTCCTGCCTCTGGCTATGTGCTTCCTCCTGCTATTTTGATGTAGTAGAAGGAGGCGTATTGCTTAGCTGCTCAGGCTCGCTTGATCTTGTTGTTGTTGGGACAGTCGCTAACAGGTCTAGAGGCAGAGTTTGCAACCTCTGTTCTCTAATTCTGTTAAATTCGACTAGCCCTTCATCGTTATACACATTTCTGGCAAGCGACTTAACTTGATACAGCGATTCGGCTGATGCAAACAAATCCTCGAATCTGTCTTCTTTGTGCTCGACCTTGGCCAATTTGGCCTGGTCGAGCGCATTGTAAGCGATCTTCCTCGTATCATATTGCCTTCTTGGCAGGGTAGCCAGAGTAAGCAAATTCATTTTCCCAGCTTCCTTCTCTGCATGTTTGATATCATGCAGGGTATAAATTCCAATTCGTAAAGGAAAGAAGGGCCAAACATGCTTTTTTTCTCTTTTCAATGTCTGGGTAATCCCATCAGCACTGATTTGATAAGCTACTTCCCTGGCAGGTAACTTATCGGGGATGTAAAGTGGTAGGACATGTGGCCTGGCCTGACTGCCAAAAACTCTGATGTAGGTGAATCTCTCCTCCCCAAACCAACTTGCTACTGCGGTCAGGTCTACTCCTGCTTGCTCAGAAATCTTCGGGGCAGGCTTATTAAAAATGGAATAATGAATTGGCAACATAAAACCGTTGCAGATTTGATAAAGGTGGTGCTTATAATTAGTCTTCCATAATTTTTGATAATATATGTGAATGGGTGTGGGGTCTTGCGACGTCCACCTCCACCCCAATACAGGAAATTCAAAATTAAAACACAACACATCCATCACATAGTCACTGTAATAGAATGGCGGAATAACCCTCTCTGTGACGCGAAAGTCGGACCTGAAATCGAGAATAGCTTTGGCTAACTTTTCTGATAATATAACCGCCCAATCCATAATTTCTCCACTACATGCCGCCTCCATTAAGGGGACCATATCTATGGTGAAATTGGCAGAGTCATGCAATCCCCATAACCTACACATCATAATTCCAGCATAGCAGTAAGGAGAGCATAGGGAGTCAACCGAGTACTTACCCGAGGTTTCCTGCTTGTGTTTCGCTGGATTCTGTCTCCAGCCTTGAATTGGTTCAGACTTGGTCTCGTTCTCTGCTCGAAATTTCTCCAGAAATGCAGCATTATATTTCTTCTCTTCTGGCGGTAGGTGATACATTAGCCTTAGGTCTTCGGCTCGAAACGAGCCGAAAATCCTCCCGTCTGCAGTGTTAAACAATCTGTTGATAATTGGGAGCTCTTGGATTGCCCATCTTACCACATCCGTGTATGGGAGAACTTGCTCCCGGGCCGCTATTCTGTGCAGAAAAGAGTCGGCCAAGTCTTTTAAATTGGCGTCGGATTTGCTGGTATTATCGCATGAGACTTCTATTCCAGTCACCTTTGGCCCTTCTGCTTCAATCAAATTATACGTCCATTGCCAAGTGGTCCTGGTAAGTCCTAAGCACGTCGTATCTGATATAAGCCCTTTGTTCTTTCCACTTGGATCAATGACAGCTTGCCCTGCGGCTGGCGGAGCAGTAGGCATTGTAGTCTTCTTGGATTTCTTTCCCATTCGACTTTCTTCTGTTTCTATGGAAGAATTCTGCACAGAGTGAAAGATAGGCGTAACACAGGCAACAATAACATAAATTGAACAGAATGAAATATATATATCTAGGTGCATTCATAGCGATCAATCGACTTAAGGCGGCCTTACGATCAAATCCGTGGATAGATCCCAAGCCTGTTATTCTCATTAAATGGTCATTACAGCTTGTCAATCTCATTAATTCCAGTTGCTTCGATTAATGGCCGAATGATTTATTTGAAGCATGCTTTGGGTGATTTGGCGGTTTGAACGCGGATGAGCGGATTTCCAAAGGATATGGCCTTAATTATGAATAAATCATATTAAACTGCCTTTATGACTGTTACTTTGAAAACTGCGCTTTTTTACCCTTTTCGCAATCAGGCATCGGGGAAATGCTGAATTATTGCATTGGCCTTGTTTAGAATCCCCGATCGCCGATAGCAATATCGCATCGCGTCGGGAATAGCTAGTAGGGCCGCTTAGAATGAGGGTATGGTGAGTCACCGATCGTCGATAGCGATATCGCATCGCATCGGGCGAGGGGGAGCTTATTTGCGCTTTAAGTGTTATCGCCGATCGCCATTGCCGATTGCCAATTTCGCATCGCATCAAAGCAAGGGTCATTACTTATGTTACTTTATGCTTTTCCGATATCCGATAGCGATTTCGCATCGGTGAAAACCAAGATGTCCCTTATATTGTGCTTCCTTTGTCATTGCGATATGCGATTTCATGATCGCTTTATCGCAATGATAAAGATAAATCGTTTTATATTGGGGTTTTTTGATTGGTTTTATTAAAAAGGCCTTTTAATGATGTTTTCTTTTATTCGAGCGTTTTTTGAAATAGAACTTTAAATTGATA
>APFE031142424.1:3821-17944 GCA_000404065.3 Pinus taeda | reverse complement strand
ATTTTTCATTATTGTTCATTTCAATGTTACAATACATATTTATACATGCCGAAGCATCCAATACCATGGACCGAAAAAACATCACGTCCAATACCATGGACCAAAAAACCATCGATCCAATACCATGGACCGAAAACCATCGCGTCCAAAAAACATGTGCGAAAATCATGCACAAAACCATAGGTGGGTCCGCCCAACCTAACATAGGGTCCAAAACCAAAATTTTCCGGGGGCGCTGCCCCGGACCCCATAAAGTGGAGTTACGGGTACCCCTCAAACCCCCTGTTAACTATGTGGAAAGAATATAACACAACCCAACATTGTAACTGAAGTGATGGTACTCGCTCTAACATGAGCGGGATTATAATAGACCCATAACCGAACTGCTTTGTTTCCCCGCGATGGCACTTGGTGAACTTCCTCGTCATGTTACTAGTCACTGCTTCAGCCCAGTTGTACATGGTCAGGTTAAGGCAATCAAGAGCCAACCGAAGGTGGGTCTTTGTTGCCTTGTGTTGGGCTTGAGAGCCCGCTACTCTTGTCACCATAAATAGAACTAAGTGGAGAATCAGGTCTTCTACTGTTGGAATCGGCAATTTCCTGCTAGAGGTTGATTTACGTGCCCTGGGCACACCCGTGTTACCAACATGTCCAGTGATTCAACGCTAGTTCGTTGGCCCTCTAAAATCGGTCTCTCGCCGCAACGGGACAATCCAGTCAAGAAATATATATCCGTAGCATCGAACTCAATGTCTTTGCCCCGGATAATAAACTTTCCACCCGTTGGGTTCCAAGCACGAATTAGCAACTCTAACAAGTCAGGTTGGGCCCGAAGATGCGGAGTGAGGAAGAAGTTTAGTAATCCACAAGCAAGTAAATCTCTTTGGCACCCGGGATCATTGAACACTTGTTCGTCGTTGATATCGTGAGTTCTTTCTTGCCATACAAATGCCATGTTGCCCTGCATTAAAGGAAACATGAATTAGAACTCTTTTTATAAGTTTAAATCCATAAATTATAAAGAATTTCAACTTTACGGTGCCATCATGGTTGTTTTCCAAACAGTGGTGACGACTCGAGCTCAATAGTTCATTTTTCCCATGATCGTTGCTAGAGTACATCAATCTCTTGTGACAATCCCAAAGGTGGTATGTGTTACCACACTCAGTCATCACTAACTCGAGCGGATTTTCCGTAACGACCGAGAGGCGGACTCGGATTTGAAAATCTACCTAAAACCACCTATCTAATGCCAAATTGCATGAAAAAACCACTAAAATGCAGCGCAAGGAGGAATGTACTTACTTGGAGAAAGTTTCAGGCGAAACCATGGACCGTTGATGCCGGAATCGACTTCAGAAGTCCACTGAGGTTTGTGCTCCAAAATGCCAAAGGTAAAAATGCACAATGTAAATGTAAAAAAAAAACAGAATTACCACACCTCGCTTTATAGTGTTTTTTGAAAAAATTAGGAATTACACTTTAGGGTGTGGGTTTTCTTCATTTATATTGGGTTTTTAATTAGGTTTTTTTGGGTTTTTGACCTTATTTCCACATATATAATCTATTTGTGTTGAATGGATCTTATGGTGCAATGTTTTGTACAGAAATAGCGGTGGTTGGCTCGTATTAGAGTTCCGTATACACTTGGTCCGTATTTTCTGCAAAGTCCTCTTTAATCTCTTTTCCGAATTAAAAAACAAAAAGATTGCCGAGTTATTCCTTTCGACTCATTAAATGAAATAAGAGGTGGTCCACTTTGAGCTCTTTTCCGACCGTATAAACGTGAAAATATTGACAGACTTTTATCGTTTCAGGTTCGATATTGGTTATGAAACGGCATGTCTTCGATCACTTTTCTACTCTTCCGAATCGAGGTCACTAATTATGAAAAGTACTCCTTGATCGTAATGGTCAAGCAGTTCTCGAGTATTATTTTATACTTTTTCGGGCTCGAGGGACACAAATCTACGAAAAAGGACCCCCCCTGGAGTTTTCTTTTTCATGTCTTTTTCAAACTCTCTAAACATAAAAAATACTCCAAGTTTTACCTATGTCAGGCTCATTAAACCCTGATGACATTAGACTTGTCACCATGATGAGACTTATGCTTCTCCTCCCTAGGGCTCGTTAAACTATCACTAGGTTGGATTCGACCGAAGGTTGAACTTATATTACAAGCATATGCTATCCCCTTCAAGCTTGTTTTCAAAAATAATTAGGTTACTCGCCAGCAATGGTGGGGGAAAAATTTTGGAAGTCATCATTGGTTACCTGCGGTAGCTAGTCACTCTTGAACATCGACACGTTTGCTTCTTGTCAGGTTGGGATATCCACACATCATCAGTTGGCCTTCCAGGGTTCTGGGTAGCCATTTTGCCTCATTCCATCTGATCCGTGTTGTCTCCATCAGGCCTCTGATCCCTTGGTACCAAAATGCTGCCTCATTCCGGTGTCATGTCTCCGATATGTTCAAGAATATAATCCTTCTGCAGTATACACCCTTACCTCCTCCTCTGATACTATGTTTCACCATCTACCACTTGTTCCTTATCTCGTGTCATTGATGGGGGAAACATCATGACCCTCCTACGACGGATCGTCTCCTGTCGACACCAGCTCCTTATCCAAGAGATTGATCTAGACATCCCTTTCAGTACCTTGGAACTTGCATGCTTCAATGGCAAGTTCTTCACGCTTGACGACAGACTTTCCTCATTGGTCTTTGATTGGGTGATTCCATGAGTGTTCGAATTCAACTTATTTTTCACACTTAGTGGATTGTACTGGACAGTACCTTGAGAGCCATTGGCATTATTGATGGTTTCTCTTGCGCTCATTAACGGTTTTCGTCATTGACCGGTAATCAAGCAACTTTCTATCATGTTTGACTTTAGCACATCTGTTCACATGGTAGGATTTGTACTCTGATCGGTTGGGTTTCAAGATCCCGAACTAAGATTACATATGTTCGGGCTGCATGGATTGGTTCGTGATTACATATATGACTCTCTGATGGATGGCTGTGACCATGCCTGAGTCTTCATGAATGGCTGCGACCATACCTTTATCATTATTATGGTCTTATCAACTAGGTGGCTACGTCCATACCACATACCAAGTTCCATATGTCTTATGGATGGTTTCGCCCATGCCTCAACTATATTTATTTCACTATCACAGATATCAATTGTACTTGCGCCTGCATGATTTTCAAGGTTGTTCCAGTTCAGACAGTTTTGTAAAGCATTTCAGCCCTCCCACTCTCTCAGGCTTCATGCTTTAGGGTGCATCTGTTACATAGTAATTTGTCACTATCCCCATCTCAGTCCTTCTGTTGTGCCATGTGTCAAATAAACATGTTCATATCTTCCCACTAATGTAAGAAGATTAAGCAAATGCTCTCTGCTACTGCAAATTGACCTTCATTCCCTAAGTTTCTGCCTCGTCGTGAGTAAAACCTTAATATACACGATGTTTCCATGTCCATGAAGGTCTCATTGCGACTCTATCACAGGTGTACATCAGTTTCGTGACGGTCGAATTTCTAGACCCAGCGCGAGGTTATGAGTTGTGTCTAGCAACAATGGGTCTGTGTGCATTGTCTCCTCGCAATGTCGTCGCGAAGAATTAGTTTACGGCCCGTGACAATCCAGATTAGGTGAATTAGTTTCAACAGTCAGCTTTCTGGATGTCTCCAGACCTAGTTGTTGGCATAGTTTGGGTCCCCCTTCCCCTTCTGGTATGGTAGTTCCGTCATTTGTGCTACCTTCCTTGAGGATGAGCTCCTCCTTCCACATTTCATGGAGACTCCTCCTATTAAAGCAATCACCTTTGCTATGATATGCCAGTTCCTTTGGTTGGGCAGTGCTGCTAGTGCTTTTGAGTTTGATAGATAGTTGGTGTGGGTGTGACAAGTGTGGGATTGTTGATATCTTGTGGAAGGTTGTGGAGTGCCCTTAACTTTGTGTTAAAACTTATGAGTGAGAGAGAGACATGTATGTTGGGAGATTCATCCTTGAAAAGTGAATTCTTGAGAAACATATTGGTTGGACCCTCTGAGAAGGCTTGTGACGTCAAGACTTGGTTGTAAGCTTGCTCTTGATTCATTATTAATACAATCAATGATGTTTTCCTATGTCTTCTATGTAATTTACTTTATAGCTCATGACTTCTTGACTTTATGGGTAAATAGATCATTATTGTTTCCTGGTTACGTGCTTTGTTGTTTTTCATTTGTATTGTTTCAAGTTAATCACTCATTGAGGAGAAGGAAGCAGAAGCTAGAGCAGTGCAATGGAACTTCGTCGACCACCAGTTTGAGGTAGGCATCTAGCGATGACTGTTTAAGGAAATCAATTGTTGTTCTGTCTTTGTTGTGAATAGACCCACTCTAGGGCTAGAGGGGTTGCTTCGGTATGTAGAGGGAACACTTTCCTACATCACAGACTTTTCATAGTTTCTTGAACAATTTCTTCTATTTGAATTAATTCCTTGATTTTCTTTATCTTAGTATGATCAACATTCATTCGATCATCAAATTGATGTACATGTTTAGGTGACTTAATGTTTATTATCATTCTTTGTTTTAGAATGATACCTGATAACTATTCTTGAGTCTTTGACTGGTATGTGTGTTGTAGTTTCTTTGGTTTCTCTACTTGACCTAACTCTTTATCTATTCCTTCTTTCTCTTTTTGAGTGTGATGTTATCCTCCTAGAAGTTGTGGTGGAAACAATTATGATGCATTCATTTCCTGCACAATTTCCTCCAATTCAGACTGATTTTGATGCTCAATTTCTGAGATGCTATCTATAAACAATGTAAACTTTGAAATGGGAACTATAAACTCAAAATGGGAACTCTGGCCAAAAAATCCCGAAAAAACATCAAAAACAGTACTAAAAATGAAAACTGTGTATACTGGAACGATGATTTTATTTTTTAGGGCTCAATTTTGAACATGTTTTAAAAATGGCAGTGACTACGAAATTTATATGAAATTTTCGTGTGAAATATAGCTTCAAAACGAAAAAGTGATCATACTAGAACAATGATTTTTTTTTTAGGGTCAGTTTTCAAACTTTTTAAAAAATGCTAGTAAAACCAAATTTTTATGTGCCAAACAAAGTTGTTTACGAGGAAAAAAACACATTAATGTTTTTGGTAGCATATCATTTTTCTTTCCTAAGTATAAATTCAACATGTTTTCAACCATTACATGCCATGGTTATTACACCTAAACATAGATGGACAAATTTACCATATCACATCAAGCACATTTTCCTTATTATCCTTGTTTTAATTTTGAGCATGAAAAATTCATAGGAGGCCAGGATTTCGCTAAAAAGAGGAACTGGAGTTAGATTACAGTGAATCTCATCTAATGACCCTCGCTAAACTAATCACGCTCTCCATAAAATATGTTCACAAAAAGTTCACAAGGAATCCCAGAAGCAAGTTTCATTTGTTCTAAAGCAACTTAGTTACACCTCAAGAACCTTATTACTCCCTCATAAATGTGTTCCCAAGAAATGAAGGTAGGATAACTTCATTTGCTATCAATAAATCCCAAACCTAGATGCCAGAGGATTTTCTCTCAAGAATGAAATAATTGGAAAAACAAGCAAGTTCCCAGAAAATAACTCTAGTGTCAATCATAATCCTAATAATGCATCATCAGTGAAATCACACCCCACATGTAGGGAGAATACGATGAGCTACCTACGACCACTCGATTTACTTTGATTAGAGTATCTAAGGCCATAATAATAATCTATTTTAATTTCTTTCCAAACCTTTAAAGGAATGTCACTATCATTTTCATCTTATGAACCACAATAATAACTTTGATGGCATTTTAAATATAGTTACATGGTATTTTGTGTTTGTCTTATTTTGTTGCAGGTGACTCATGAGGAGCACATGAACGCTAATACCACAACGGGAAACACAACCAAAATGAGCAAACTAAGTTTGGACCTCCATTAACATCAATTACCACTGAGAAAGTATTACATTTATCAAATTCACTACGAATATCTTAACAACAGCATAAAAACATCTCCCTTGGTAACAATTCTAAAAAGTCAATTAGGTTAAGAATTTACACCCAATATAAGGAGACACCCCTATTAATATGGTTATTCAGTGCATTGCTTCCCCCACTATTATCAATTAGATGTTACCCATCCTCATATCTAAATAAAAGAAAAGGGAGAAATAAAATAAATGAAAAGCACCCCAATGGGGGAAGTAACGAGGGATATAAAAACCTTTTATGGGACTATGAACATCTAGTTAGTAGTAAATGCTTATTATTTCATTGTGGTGATTGCATTGTAGACCTAGAAACTCATTAATATTGGAAGAATACTTTTAGAAATCCTTGAGTCATATTTAAGGAGTCAATAATAACCTTAATGACTTCACAACACACCCTATTACCAACTATCCTATATCTGACATTTAGTCATTAATTTGATCTTATATCTATCATTTAGTCATTAATTTGATTATTTTCTTATTATTCAGTTATATAATTATATCATATTATGTTTGATCCTAAATCAAATATTTATCAAAGTGAGGAAAAGATACTCCAAACTATACTCACCAGAAACTACAGTAAATTAATGGGAAACCTACATGAAAAAAAAAAACTACAATGCAATTTAATTGATCAAAATAAAATAAAACTACAATGCAATTTAACTCATCAAAATAAAACAAAACTACCTTACAATTAGATTGAGACTACACTTACTTTCCTCCTACAATTAGATTGAAACTCCACTTACTTCCTATACTAGTGCTGGAACTAAAATAAAAAGACATTGGAAATTTTAAAAGTACATGCATATTAAACTACAACTTTGAATGGAGAAACTGCAATAATTTAATAATCTAAGCATAACCTAAACCTAATCTAAACAAATTCCTTGGAAATCTCTAAAAAAATAACTTAAAATGCTTTGTCGAAGGTCCTAGTTGTCAGACATACTTGAATGCGCAATTAACTGATCAAAAATGAAAAGAAAAAAGACTTATCCTCTTTCATGCGAGTTTATTACTTACACTCTAACACCAACCCAAAAAGAATAACATTGGAAAAGAATAGTAAAAAATTACACCCAAACAAGTAAAAATAAAACAATAAGGGAACATCGAGTAAGAGAAAACCCATCTATGGACCATCTATGGAAAATCTTTGAAAACTAATGAAAAATCTATGGATCATCCATAGAAGATGTAACAAGTAGTCTGGCTCCACTGAGAGACCAAGAGGGTCGGTGAACTAAAGCTCAGTGTGGTAGCGAAAATAGAATTCTTAAAGAGAAAATTAAGTAACAAAGGGCCAACTGAAGTGAACAATGATAGAGAGGGTTTTGCAATTTACAATCACAGAAAGTGAAAGCAATGCCCAATTTAAATTTAACATGAATAAACTATAGGTCTCATCGTAGAAATCGCAATATATGCCTTTCAAGTAAAAAAACCAGCAAAAATCATTAACGACTAAACCTGGAATGCAAATAGTATTGAGGGAACCAAAATAGTTAAGGATACTCATCGTTTTTTTATAGATAGTGGGTCGTGCGGCAATTAAAATACAATCAAGTAGAAATAGTAAAGTATAGAATATATATCTATTAGGCCAGTCAGGCTTGGGGCGATTACAAGGAAAAAAAAAACACAAAATGGTTTTATATAAATAGGTACCTGTGAGTATGCACGTACAGAATTCCAAGGGACACAAGTAGAATGATCAGCTCCTCTCCCTCCCTTCTTTCAAAGCTCTCCATCTGCCAGAGAATCATAAATTTAAGTTCTCATATTTTCATTTTTGATTGAAGTTATAAACAAAAAACCAGAGTTATAATCCTGATAGCAGTTAAGAGGATTTAACTTGTCGACAACAGTTTGCCAGAAATGACACAGGTCATGGAGAGGCTTTCTTCTGCAAAGAAAATTGCAACATGATATAGGCCAGAAGGTTATTTAAGTACCCTTTGAACTGTTATGTAGTCCACGCCCATTTCATATATGAGAAATGGTTTGGTATGCTTTGATCTAAGAAATCGGGATTCCATCCATAAGCAAAGGAGCAAGCAGGCAAGGACTCTTATGAGCCAAATAATGCAAGTTGTTAAGCTCACAAACAATCTTGTTGCACATGATCCCACTTGGCCATCTATGCCCACCAATGCCACGTATATTCTCTTGGGGCCGGAAGTGTTGGCTTTCCCTTATGCTACCGTAGTCCGTGGGGAACTATTACCCAAGAGAAATCAAAAGAATCTAGCTTTTAGAGGGTTGGGAGTGGATTTATAGACTATACTGCTTTATTCCTTAATACGTTTACCGCGTTTCTCCTTGCCCTTAGAAGTGCAAGCCCTCCAGACCTTAATACACCACGATTTTCACCTTACCCTTAGCGAGTTTGGCCCCAGGTTGGTACCAAACCAAACCCAGTTCGAGGTCTGAAACCGTCGATTTTGGCCATATCACTTCAATTAGTAGGAAAGCAGACCACCAATCTCACATGAGAGAAGTGGAAGGTAAGATTGCAATGGTCAGATAAGTGATTAATTTAGAGAAAATAGAAAGAAAGATAAGAACAATGGTCTGGTAAGCAACTATAGTAATCTTGATTGCCCATTTACTCAACCCATCTCTACAGTGAAAAATATCCAATCTCTCACCCAAACTATCACATAATGTATTTGGTTTTCAATTATAGTTTCAATCGCATTTCATTTGGAATTCAAAAATAGAGTTAGAATCTGAATCCTAATTCAAGAACCACTTCTAACTTTCACCGGCACCATAGCTCAATCGAGGGTACTTCTGGTTGGTACAACACATTAAATAATTTTGAGGCCACCAATGTTGTTGTGGACCATACATCCATCAACACTATCGTCAGTACAAAATTATATGCGCAGCAACACAGGTTCATTGTCTTTACGCATTGGAATGTGCAACAACACAGGTTAGAGTCATATTCATTTTCGTCACAGTATTGATGGGCTCTCTAGCACCAGCACTGACATCGCCCCTGAGAATCGCCGCGTGGTGGGGTGATTCTGAGAATCGCCCCGCCACCGCCTCGCCACTAGTGGTGGTGGCGAGGTGGTGGCAGGGCGATTCCACCACCTTAGTTTTTTAAATTGACGACAGGATTATCCATTAATTCAATGTGCAGTTTAGAATCCATTTCCTAATACCTAATTCCATTTACAAGTTTGACATGGAATTGAATGACCAAAGCTAATACGTAACAATCATGGGCCTACTGTGGGAAAGGGTGACTGAGGTGGATATTTTGTAGTGTGTGCCTTTAAAATTGAGGCAGAAATGGTATCATATCTATAATAATGGGGAAATGCCATGGAATTTTTAAGCATAAAGTTGAGGCAGAAATGGTATCACAGTAATAATATTCGGGAAATGACATGGTAGTATGTGGTCGGTCATTTGATTGTTTGTGGATATAATTGTTTGTATGGTTTTTTCATATTAATACTGACAATGACGTTCAATGAGAAAAGAGATGAGGTGTGATACATTTTACGGTGTGTTCGTTCAGCAAGATAAGACTCCCACAGATCTTGTACATATTCTTCTCACAATTCACCACTTGTTGTAGATATTTCTGCCAAGTTTTTCTTTACGGAAACTGCAAATGAATATTAAGCGGAAGTCAATTTAAAAAACTAAGTAATATATCTTTTACTTTGAATTAATGGATAATCCTGTCGTCAATTTTAAAAACTAAGTAATATATCTTTTACTGACCGAATTTCCTCACTCTGATAAATATTTGATTTAGGATCAAACATAATATGATATAATTATATAACTGAATAATAAGAAAATAATCAAATTAATGACTAAATGATAGATATAAGATCAAATTAATGACTAAATGTCAGATATAAGATAGTTGGTAATAGGGTGTGTTGTGAAGTCATTAGGGTTAGAGTCATATTCATTTTTGTTACAGTATTGATGGGCTTAGCCTCTCCGGCACCAACACTGACATCGCCCCCTATTGCAATAACACCCAAGGCGACCCCAGTCCAATTCCCAGTAGTGCCATCACCGCAGATCTTTCGCAGGGCTAGGATTTCTTCGCTTAATATCGTATTGGATGCCCAGTGAGCATTGTTTGGGGTGATTCGTAGCAGATGGGGTGATTTTGAGAATCGCGGAATAGTGGGGTGATTCTGAGAATCGCCCCGCCACCAGTGGTGGTGGCGGGGCGGTGGCGGGGCGATTCTCAGAATCACCCCACCACCCGGCGATTCTCATAATCGCCCCATCTGCTACAAATTGCCCCAAACAATGCTCACTGGGCATCCAATACGATATTCAGCGGATTTCAGAGGGAATTTTGATGTTAACTAATTTTGGCAGGAACAAACAAAATAGTTTTTCAGTAAAATTTCAGTTTTGATCTGGAGTGAAGAGCATATCGCTCCAATGTGGGAGGCGTTCAGCCTATTCGACACCGACCGTGACGGGTACATTACGGTGGCCGAACTGGGAACCGTGATGCGATCCATGGGGGAGAATCCCACTCAGGCAGAGCTTAAATAGATCATTAAACGCGAAGAGATCAGCGGCACCATCGACTTCCCTCGCTTCGTGGACGTGATGAAATGGAACTTGAAGGGAGGGAGCTTCCATGTTCAACTTAGGGATGCCTTTAAAGCCCTCGATAAAGAGGGCACCGGCAAGATTTCTGCAAGGGAACTCTGTCATATTCTTACCAATGTCGGGGAGAAGCTGGAGCCATTGGAATTCGATGAGTGTATTCGAGAAATTAAGGTCGATTCCGACGAAAACATCTGCTACGAGATCGAGTTTTAAACAAAACAATATATTTTGGTTTTACATTTGATTAATAATCAAAGTAGTCAGACCTGGATTTTGGGAGCTTTGTAAAATATTCTTATATGTTATGTTATATAAAAAATAAACATAGGGAAAATTGATACATAAATTATAAATTTTGAAGTAAACAACTTTTGATAGATTGAACATGATGTATGACTTGAGTTTAAAATTTTGAAACTTCTTGATAGATTAAACATAATGGATGACACAACTTTTGATAAATTGATCATAATAGATGACTTTAATTTCAACAATTCTGTTATGATGAGATAAAATAGTTTATATTTTTCATTTGCAAATCTGTAATTATGCAATTTGCAATTTGCATAAAATAGTTTGCATTTTCCATTTGCAAATTTGTAAATAATCACAAATGGATTCCCTGCTCTCTTTGGCTAAGCAAATTGTTAATAAACAAAATCAAGTCCAAATGTACATAAGCAATGTTTGGTAAATGAAGGCAACCAAGTGCTTCAAGACTTGAGACATAGGGTGAGGGTATTTCGACTATTTTAGTTAATGACTTGAAGTTGGAATGTGATCAGGCTATGTCAGTTAGGGTTTGTTAGGCTGAGTCAACAACTCACTCAATTCATTTTATTTAGGGTCTGTTAGGCTCATTTTGTTTGAATGCATGAGGTTAAAGCAATGGTTTTTGGGAGATTTGGGATCATTTTGACTAGATTGGTGTTAATAAATAAAAATTTCAATAATTTCTAATAAATTGATATGGTTTAATTCCACACATCATTATTAAATTGATAAATAGACAAATCACTTGGTGGAAATAAAATAGTTTTTCGAAGAATCTTATCTTTTATCTCTTTGCATAGATAAGATTTGTTTTCGCTGATAATTCTGTTGAGATGAATTGATTACAAGGGAAACAAGTGTGTAAGCAAGTCTTAATAATATAAATGAATTTCACATGTAGACTTGAACATATATAATTTTGATTTTTTTTAATAAATATAAAATTAATTGTGTTTGGATGAATTATAGTGTTTTTTCTTCACTTGATTAACATTGGTAGTGGATGATATGTAGTGAGTTCTTTTTATATATTACAATTCACCATTATTAAATTAGTTGAGTTTGTTTTATTAATTTTGAAAATTGGTATAAAATGTTTTAAATTTATTTCATGTTTGTGAAAATATTGAATTTTGATAAAAATGAATGTCGAGTAGAATGATAAATACATTCTATTTTATAAAAGTGACATGGGCGTTGAGGAGGTGACATAAGGAAGAAAATGTTTATAATATGTTTATTGATTTTGGCATCATCATGAATAATAAGGTAGAAGTGCTTGTGGTTTTATAGGACCTTCTTGTGCCCAAACAAAAAGGAGTTTGTAAAGTCACAAGTTTTGACAATTCTATTAAGCTCATAATTATAACCTATCCAAATCCCTTATTCATGATGCATAGATTAGGCATTTATTCCAGGTTTGCAAGCAGTTATAAAAATCTGCAATATGTTTAGTATTTATGACTTTTCTTTTTCACCCATGGATCTGCCACATCTATTTGTTTTCTTCCCATCCTGTTTTTCATTGGGTATGACACAATATTTGCCAATCTTCCATTGTCAGATATTTTTTGATGCTAAATAATCTTGGCAAGCCAAAAAGAGTGGTTATTGGTGTGTATTGTGAAAGAAAAAGAGACAATCTAACACGGTTTACCTCTTCTCCATGTTCTAGATGAACACATAGGTTTCTTTCTTTTTTCCAAAATAATGAACTCCGAATAAGATAGAAATGTAGGTGTCTTTTTCTTTTGCTAAAATAATTAGCGTATGATGAGATAGAAATAAATAAAGAATTATGAATTGGGATAAAAAATTTCAAGATTTGAGTATACTCAAATGTTCATTTTTACATTTTCTTGTATGTTTGTTTTGATTAGGTCTATTGAATCAAATTGGTTTTCAATAGGTTTGTTTTGAGTATCTGAGGTTTCTGGTGTCTTATTAATTCAAGTGGAAGAGATCTTTCTTACATATCATTAGATTATGAAGTGACATTGGACATAATTAAGCTTTGGGCCATACCCTTTTAGAAACAACAACCCAAACTAAATGATTAGTTATTACACCTTTTTATTTAGTTGATCTAAACTAGAAGATTATAAAAAAAATTCATTTCATTGCTCCTCATAAACCAAGATAGATTGATTCATCCCTCCTTTTTAATGTACAAAGAGGAGTGCTTGATTTTTACTCAAAAAGATGGGGTGTTGATGTATCTATATATGGATGCTCAGGTTTTTATAATTTTCTCTAGTGCTTGATTTGTAGTCAAAGAGATGTGGTGATAATGTATCTAGATATGGGTGTTGAGTTTTTTATATTGAAATTTTCTCTTTGTTTCAATTAGAATTAGAAGGGTTTTTTCTTTTTATTTTCCTCATAATAAACTATTGTTCTCCATTGAAATTGGATCATTTGTATTAATGTTTCTTTTCAATGTAAGTTTGAGGTGCAAGTTACTTATTTTATTTTTAGACTGTGATATTTAACACATAGTGACCTATGCTTAATAAACTAAAATTAGGAAGGTTTAATAACTTGCTTAATTTTTTTATGGTTTTGGTGTAGCTTGTTTGTAGAGAGACTAGAGATTTGTCCACTAGGCAATAACATTCTCTTGCATCTTTGAAATCTTATTTATTGGTTTTGTGTGCTTGCATTACCATCTTTTCTTAAATGGTATTTGAAATAGTTATTCAAGAAAATTTCTAAACATTTCAGCCTTTCATTTAGCAAAGAATTAATGCTTTTCAATTTCTTCTAGATGCAATGCAAGAAATTGGGTTGAAGAAAGGGGACTTTAGTGAATCACGTGTGGCAAAAAAGGCAAAGAAACCCCAACCACCATTATAGGGAATGTTTGGAAAGACATACATTGGAAGATTCGCAGACATCAAAAATCCATTAGAAGAGGAAAATGAGCAAAAGGAAGCATAAAATATTGTGGAAGAAGACAATGATGAAACCCTAGAGAACGAAGAGTTTGGATTACGTGACATTGTTGTTTAAATTTAAGTTATGCTTGGAAATAAAGCTTTGCAATGTTTTGACTTGGAGAAGAATAAACACTCAATTAAGGTTGGTATGCGTTCAATATTCCTAAGATGTGATTTTCGCATTAATTTTTAAGTTAATCATTATTTTTTGAAAAACAAAAGTGATTATTATTATTTTTTTGACA